>PVJX010025202.1:0-27190 GCA_004027295.1 Dolichotis patagonum | reverse complement strand
ACTGTTTGAATGTCTACTTTACATGCTTTAACTTTGTAATTTGAACAACTATTTCCAAGAAGTCAGTATGTAATTAGTCAAGTAATAATTTCTTAGGTTTTATTGTTGTACTTTTCCTTTTTTCCTTGGAATACTGTATGGTTGCTACCCTTTATTCTGTTTTGTTTTGTTTTGTTTTTTCCTCTTTAAATAAAATTATAAAAAAAAAAGATCAGATTTTTAAATGCATGTATTTTACAAACAGAAAGTATGGACGATCTGCAAAGATCTCTTCAGCTCAGTAAGTTAAAAAGAGGCATGCAACCACAAAATAATTAGCTCCTGGTTAAATCAATTTAGATCACTTTTCCTATTTACTGGGTGCCTCGTAATCTCAAAAACAAAGAACAAAGTTGGAACAGGATGCAATAAGCAAATGCAAAACAACAAGTTTATCCTGTGGCAATGATCATCTCTGAGAGCTATCAGACAGCATAGGGCCAGCAGAAAGGTGGGGGTACCTAAACCACATTCTATCACATTAGGCAGGCAAACCTAGAAAGGAGCTAAAGTGTTCCCAAGTCTGTGGCATATCACTTTAACACCCAGCACAAGCAAGAAAAATTTTCTGCAATGAAATATTTACATTTGAGGCCCTTAAAATTCCAACAGACTGCCAGGTGTGCTGGCACACACCTGTAATCCCAGCATTTGGGAGGCTGGGGCAGATGGATCACTGCAAGTTCAAGACCAACCTGGGCTACAAAGTGAGGCCAGCCTGAATTGCATAGTGAGACCTGTCTCAAAAAGAAAAAAAAAAAAAAAAGATTCCAACAGATTGCAATAAAATAAACTTGCAATCAAAGAACAACAAACAAATGAAAACAAGTCTCAATGAAAAAGAAATTAAAATCATTTATATTCCAATATTTCAGATATTAGAATTATCAAAAGGGGAATATACAGAAAAACTATAAAAAAAATTAAGCCAGGTATTTACTTATCATTTATACAACAGCAATTCTACTCCAAGTGATACACCCTAAATAGGCTCATGAAAATGTTTACCAACAAACATATACAAAAATGTGCATTTTGCTCATGTCAAAAAATCCAAAACTATCCACATGTCCTTTGATACCAAAATGGATAAACTCTTAATATACACTCACCCAACAGATTATCACACAACAGTTAAAAATAAATGAACTCAACTATAGTACAGGTAAGTCCAAAACAGTAGGAACAATATTTTTATAAAGTTGAAGAGTAAGTACAAGTAATGTGCTTTAATCACACATGATACATGTGAGTGTTGGGATTACAAGCGTGTGCCACCACACTTGAGTGATTCAAGCTTTACTTGACTAGCTTTTCAATTTCTAGAAAAATGTAATTTTTAAAAAATAGAATAATGAAATGTTTAGTCTGTTTTTCAATAAAAAAATTGTTTCTCTTTTCTGAAAAAGAACAGCAATAATCATACAGAGTATCTTACAATGGCTATTTTATATCAGAAGACTCATGAAAGAGTTTAAAAAGGACCACTCACTTTCTGCACATGTGGTTTCCCCATTAGTAACAACTTCTGCTTCTAATTGCAGCCCATCAAGACAGATTGACAAGTCTCCTATTGTCTCTGTTGGCTCTTTGTCACCTATAAGCTGCAAAGTCACAACCACTTCTTCAACTGAAAAAGAATAATAACATTACAGAAAAAAAAATTGTCACTTTTTTTTAAGCCAGAATAACTTAAAAGTATGGCAGGAGAAAATATACATATGTGTATATAAATTGTTTTCCCATACTTTACCCAAAGCTTGAAGTCTCTTGACAACAAAACATTGTATTTTAAAAAGAAAACAAAATTTGTTAATGTTTAATATCCCTAATGCAAAATATTAAATAGTTCACTCATTTCAATTCTTATACTCATTGTACCTTTACAACGTTATAGTATAAAATGAAGCAGCATGACAACAAAGATTCCTTAGCATATGTATCTGAATTATACCAAACAAAAATTTAAGAATGAATTTTATCTCATTAAGTTTTTGTTTGGTAGTGGGAATGGAACTCAGGACCCTGTGCTTACCAGACTGGTGCTTGTGCCTCTGAGTTACATCCCCTGCCCCAAGAATGGATTTTATCTCACAAGCCTAAATTCTTGGAAGCATATTTTAGACAGTTGAAGGATAGAAAAAAATCCGTATTTTAGTTTCATATGTTAATTAAAATGAGCAAGCTACAAATCATGTAAACAAAACTATATCCCTCTAAAACTAGAAGACTCAGTAAATAAACATTTGAAATAACAAAGTCTATTTATATTTTTTACTCCCCAAATCTGTCAAAATAGTAACCTATCTCTGAAGTGATTGTTTTTTTCCTTTACCTCTGCTCTAAACTTTTTAGGTTTCCATAATTGACCATGTATTATCTTAATGATAACTATTTACTAAGTCAACATTTACTAAAAATGCTAGGGACAAACTAAATAACCAAACCAAAGTTACTCAAGGTTTAAACAGTTCAAGATTCTGCTTCAACAGCCAAGTATACTTACAATTTAGGTGAATAGTGAACATGAACCATTCCGCATGTTTGGCATATTAATTTTGCCCAAAAAAGCAAAGAGTAGGGCTGGGGATGCAGCTCAGTGGTAGAACACTTGCCTTGTATGCTTGAAGCCCTGGGTTTGATCCCCAGCACCCCCCCACACACATACCAAAAAAACAAAACAATCAAACAGCTAAGCACAATTTCTATTATTCTTACATACGTACGTTTCATATTGTTTGACTTTAATGTTTCATATATATCTAATGCAGCAGTTCCCAACAAAACATCAGATTTCAGTGTCTGGTGACTCCACACACGAAACTGTAATTTACTCACAGGAGTAACAATACTAAATGTGAAAAAAGAGGAAAAATAGGAAATTTGAATTTTCATAAATATATAAATTACTTGAGTCAAAGAGTAGAAAAATATAAGCCCTAAATAATCTATCACAGTTCTATGCTTTAATTCTGTAAAGACAAATCCCCAAAATGTATAAATTTATCTATACATTATTCTTTCCAAAATGTGATCCAATTTCAAGGAGCAAAGAAACACTTTTCCCTTTAGAAGTTTTAGAACAAGAACTCATTAAATTGCCCATGTTGGCATCAAACTTAGGATCCTCTCGCCTCACCCTCCAAAACATCTAAATTGACACTTAAATATCTAAATTCCCAATTATCTAAATTCCCACTTGGCTTACTTTCACTTTTATAATACAGGAGAAGGCATATAAAGTGTATCATCAAAGATGGCTTTATCGAAATTCTTTCACTTGAATTCTAAAGAACATTACAGATAGCCAGCTACACAGCAATGGAAGCCATACTTTTTGTTTGTTTGTTTGTTTGTTTTAATCTTTTTTGCAGGCCAGTGTGCAACACTTAAACTTTAGGAGAAAAGTTACAAGTTCCACACAGGGCTACAAAGAGTTTCTTTTTTTCTCAACTTGTGAAGCACTAAGGCATTCATGGCATTAATAGCCTAAGAGTTTCACAGTACATATACAGTAAGCACTGATAGCAGCTGCAAAGAGATGAATATTGAATCTATTATTAAGGTGAATGTCTCTGGCCATTAAGGAAGCTGTGTCTTTTTATACATTTCACTTGTTTTTTAAAAAAAGTTTTATACACTCTTTAATTTAGACTTGATCTCTAGTGGGCCACTAGTTAAAAAGAGAAAGCCTAAGAAACAACTCTGTTGAAATAAACATAGATGATTCTATCTATGTATCAGAATAATTCTGCAAATTGGTCTCAAGGTGTTTAAATTTGATTCATTTGCTCAAAAATCATCATCAGCCAAAAAAAAATTATTAGCACATGAAGATGCCTCTAAAATTTAAATATTCATGATAAAGACACAGCTTAAATGAATTAAATGATAAACTCATTTTCTCATTTAAGAATAAATACAATCCACAAAAGTATACGTTTTGTGGAAAAAGAGCTTATTCTTTTCAACATCCTACCATTTAGAATTAAATGTTTTCTTTTTGTCACTGGTGTATTTCTCTAAGGAGAAAAAACTAACGAATTCCAAATATGAAGTAGTAAAGTACAACTACATTTGCTTTATTTGATGTGGCAACTGGTTATATTTTACCTTCATTTTTATACATTTGTTTCCCAAATCAAACACGCTGTGTTATCTTTTAAAATCCATCTGTGATAAATTATGCTTTTCCTTTTATCCTAATTTTAAAAAATTAGCCACTTACCAACACAATTATTTAAATACAAGATGACCAAAAACTGAATTTTATATAATGGGCAATATATAAGTGACAATTTTATACAATTTACTCAATATAACAATCAAGCAATGCTCAGGATAGTCAGTATATAAACATGCTATTTAAGTGATGCTTAGAATAAACTGTTAAATTGTTAAAATTAAAGTACAATTCTCTTCAATAACTGTTCAGTATCTTAGGTTCCAATATCAACATTTGGGCTTTGTCAACAAGTAATTGAAACTGAGCATACATTTAAAAATATGTGCACATGGATAAACACTGCATTAGTCTAGTAACATAGTATCACAAAACATCACAAACAAGTATGGCATGGTGACATACAGCTGTAATCCCAGCTACTTGAGAGGCTGAGACAAAAGGAACTCAAGTTCAAGGCCAACCTGAGTAATTTAAGTAAACAATCTCAAAAAAGTTTTTTAAAAAACAACTAGGGATATAGCTCAATGGTGCCCATGCTCAATCCCCAGTACTACAAAAAGAAAAAAAATTGGAAACTAATCAACATGAAACTGAATTAATTTCAAGAAATTATAGTTGGGCCAGGGGTTTAGCTCAGCGGCATAAGTGCTTGCCTGGCAAGCGCAAGGTTGAGTTCGACCCTTGGTACCAAAAAAAAAAAAAAAAAGGAAAGAAATTATAGTCCATCTATATTAAACAAGCACTATTATGAAAACACCCAGGCATTATATGCCTATATTCCCAGCACTTAGGAAGCTGAGGCAGAATGATCGTTGTAAATTCGAAATTAGCTTACAGAACAGGGAAAGTTCCAGACCCACCTGAATTATCTTGTTTTAAAATTTTGTACCTTTTTTTTTTAAAGCGGGGGGCAGAGGGATTTAGCTCAGTGGCATAAGCACCTACTTGGCAAGCATATGGCTGTGAGTTTCATCCCCGGTACCAAAACAAAAACAAAAACAAAAAAACAATGACCAAAAATACCCTAAAAAGTAGCCGGTTGCAGTGGCATGCCTATAATTTCATCTACTCAGAAGGATCACAATTTTGAGGATTGCCTAGGCAATTTAGCAAAACTGTCTCAAAATAAAGAGACCTGGGATACAGTTCAGAGTCAGAGTGCCCCTGAGTTTGATCCAAAGCACTCCAAAAAAGAGGGAAAGAGGGAAAAAGGGAGAGCAAGAGGGAGGGAGAACACAAAGAAACTAATTTTATGTAACTATATTAGACCTGTATGTACTCAGTAAGATAATTATGATATAACTGTTAGGATAGAAGCAAACCTAAAGAATAAATATATACTTAATTTTTTTTAAATGGAAGACAATATGTTGCCTTTAGGGGCATTACAATTTAAAAACACAAGAAACTTTTTTTTTTAAGACAAGGTCTCACTATGTAGTTCAGCGGGCCTTCAGCTCATTCTGTGGTACAGGCTGACCTCGAACTTGTAGTGATCCTCCTGCCTCTGCCTCCTGAGTGCTGAGATTATTAAATTAAAAAATAAAGTTATTCAGTAGATTCAATCACCAACTAAATTGGGGAGGGTACAAAACAAAAGAGATACTTGAAATATAGCAAGGAAGATATCCCAAAAGAAACTAAAAAAAGATCAGAGAGTTCTAGGAAGAGGTGAGACAGAAAAAAGGAGAAGCAAATTAACAGTGCATTAAAGCTACATTTTTGCTCCTCTATTAAACAAAGTATTAGTCTGGAAATATTATCAAACTTACACTGTAAGTGGCTGCTTCCATTTGGGGCTATTCGTATTAT
Source organism: Dolichotis patagonum (assembly GCA_004027295.1). Taxonomy (NCBI): domain Eukaryota; kingdom Metazoa; phylum Chordata; class Mammalia; order Rodentia; family Caviidae; genus Dolichotis; species Dolichotis patagonum. The sequence goes on along the minus strand of PVJX010025202.1, from coordinate 21,153 downwards.
TGCATTTTTCAGTCTTCTTTGACTGTCCATCTACTGTCACTTCCACATAAGGACTTGGGCCGAACCAATTCTTTTTATTTTCTTTAAGTTTTGCTGAAATAACTATGTGAAAGAAGAACACACACGTACTCTGCAGTATTTGAGATGTTAAGTCCTCAAATCAATTTAATTTCAAAACATTTGCACATATTTTTATTGAGAAGCAGGTTTGCCTAATATAGTTCCTAATTTTACTCATTTATGACCTTTAGTTAGTTACTCGGTCGGCAGGAAATACAAAGGACTTTCTTAAAGATCAAATCAAAAAGATTCCCACTGTCAGTATCAACAGATCCAGAACTTGGGCATGTTAAAAAGTACATGGACAAACTTGGTCAACCAATACTGTCATGTCAGACACCGCTCCAAACTCTGTGAACAGATCACAGTAACAGTATACAAACGGGCCTGGCTTTCAAGATTGTATTCTAGTTAGAGAACAGTCCTTGTGATGAAAGCAGGCAGACCTGATAATATATGACTTGTTAATAAGGAAAGTCTCTTTTGAGCAAGAATTTTTCTTTCCCTCTTCTCTCTAAAGTGACACTGTTCAGGTCCTCTTAAAGGATAACTGTCTTAGATTTAGTTTACTTCACTCAACATGGTATTTTTGGCAAACAGTTACTTGTAATCCTTTTTTCTGCACAAGCTCTATTTTGTTTTTATTAGTGTATATTAATAACATAAAATGAGGTGTTTTGGTATATTAGTGCATGCATATAATATTTTTTAATATCATCATCTCCATTATCCCTCCTTCTTACCCATCTCCAAAAGTCTATACTCTTAGTTTTCTGTCACCTCTTATTTTAAGATTGCTGGTATTAGAGAAAACATGTGACATTTAATTTCCTGAGTCAGTTTATTTTGCTTAACATGATGGGTCTCTAATTCTATCCATTTTCCTGCAAATAACATTCTTCTTTGTGACTAAATAATATTCCATTATTGAAGTATAAATCACATTTTTAATCCACTCATTATATTGACATCTTTGTGTATTTATGTCACATTTTGTTATCCACTTATCTAGATTGTTTCCACAGTTTAGTTCTTGTGAATTATGCTGCAACCAAAACATGAGTACGCATATGTGTGCCACTACAGTATGCTGTGTTTAATTCTTATGGGAATTTACCAAGGAATGGTACAGCTGGATCAAATCATATTTTCAGTTTTTTAAGGAATCTCCATACAGATTTACAGTGGTTGTACTAGTAATACAGTGTCATCACGAATACAGAAGTCTCCCTTTTTCCCTACATCCTTGTTGTTTTTGTATTTTTTAAAACTTTATTTTTTGTAAGTACATATTTGACATACATAGTGCTCATATTCATCTTAGGAAATTTGTACCTGCACCCTGATTCCTTTTTTTCAATTCTCCTTCCCTCCCTTCAAACCTTTTTCTTCTCCCCATTTGGAAAAGTTTTGGTTCCAATTTTTCTTTCCTTTCTTTTTTTTTCCTTCCTTCCCTTCACCTCTCCCTGTTCCCCTTTGCATTTGAACATGTTCTTTGTACTTTCCACTACCACCCCCCCATTTTGATCCTTATCCTTTAGATTTCTTACACAATAGAAAAAATGCAATATTTATTTGTTTGTTTGTTTGTTTTTTGGTACCAGAAATCCAACTCACCGACCTCCTGCTTACCAGGCAAGCGCTTGAGCCACTGAGCTAAAATCCCCAGTTCAATGCAGTATTTAAACTTGTGCATCTGATTTATTTCACTAAAAATTAAGGACTAAAAGTTCCTTTACATACAAATGATTTGACTTTATCCTATTTTACTGCAGAGTAGTACTATACATAAATACCATAATTTCTTTACCCATTTATCTGTTTATAGGCATATATGCTGTTTCAACAATGTAGCTACTATATATTGTGCTGCTACAAATATGGGTGTGCATAATCACTGCGGTATGATGTTTTCAACTCTTTTGGGAAGACACCTAAGTGGCCCCACTGGGTCAGATAGAACTTCTAGTTTTAGTTTTTTGAGGAATTGCTGTGACAATTCCTCAAAATTGTCAAAATAGTTTTTGAGGAATGGTTGTGACAACTTAACATTCTTACCAACAATCGAGAAGGGTTGATTTTTCCCCACTGCCTTGCCAGGATTTGTTACTGGTTGGTTTCTTAATGAAAGCTATTCTTTCTGGCTGAGATAGAATCTCAGTATTGTTTTAATCCACATTTCTCCAATGACCAGGGATGTTGCACATTTTTTCATATATTTATTTGCTGTTTGTACTCCCTTATCTGAGAAGCACCTATTCATATCAGATGCCCACTTTTTGACTGGGTCTTTATATGGGGGAAGGTTCTTTATATATTCTAGATACTAGGCCTTTTTCTGAGGAAGAGTTGGCAACTATTTTTTTCCATATTGCAAATTCTCTTCACACTAATGGTGGCTTCTTTTACTATGCAAAAGCATTTTAATTTGATACCATCCTAGCTGTTAACTGTTTGTAATATTTCCTGTGCAGTACCGCACAAGGTAGCACATGCCTATAAATCCAACACTTAGGAAGATGAGGCAAAAGGATAGCTGTGATCATGAAGCCAACTTCGGCTACTTAGTGAGTTCAAGGCCAGCCTAAACTACATTGTGAGACCCTGTTCCAAAAAACAAAAAAAAAAATGTTCTTCTGCAATTGGGGTTTTGTCCATAAAGCCTTTCCCTATACCTACATCTTTTCTACGTTCCCTCCCTTCCTTGTTTTTGTACCAGGGATCAAACTCACAACCTCACACTTGCCAAGCAGGCACTGTGTCACTAAGCTATATCTCCCGGGGCCACACCTACATCTTTTTTTTTTTTTTTTTTTTTGGTACTGGGGATTGAACTCACGACCTTGCACTTACCAGGCAAGCACTTAAGCCACTGAGCTAAATCCCCAGCCCTACACCTACATCTTTTAAGAGTTTTACCTCTTCTATCTTCCAGAAGACTCAGTGTTTCTGTTTTAATTTTTATATATTTGATTCACTTCAATTTTAGTTTAGTGTGTGGTGAGAGATATAGGTCTAAATTAAATCTTTAGCATGTGAAAAGCCAATTTTCCCAGCAATGAGCACCATTTATTAAAAGAGGCTTTTTTTCTTGCAATTTAGGTATTTGGCCCCTTTGTCAAAGATAAGGCAGCTAAGTGTGCCTACACTTGTTTTTGCATGTTCTCTTATGTTCCACTGACACTCAGGTCTGTATTCTTCCTAGTACAGGGCAGTTTTTATCATGCTACCTTTGTAGTATAATATCAAATCAGAGAATGTGATTCCTCCTGCCTTGCCCTTATTGCCCAGAATTGCTTCTGCTATTGTAGGTGTCTTTTGATTCCATATGAATTTTAGGATTGCTTTCTCAAATTCTGTGAGGTATCCTACTGGATTAATATTTTGATTAGGATTGAACTAAAACTGTACAAAACTTTTGTAAGTATGGCCATTTTCATTACATTGGTTCTGCCTATACAAGAAAAAGGAATGTATCTTTCCATTTTCTTTCTCTTTGTTTTGGTATCAGGAATCACACTCAGGACCTTGTGTTTTGCCAGACAGCCACTGCTGCTGAGCCATATCTTTTCTTTATCTGACATCCTTTTTCAGAGTACTATAGTTTTTACTGTAGAGGCCTTCACTTTCATGGTTAGGTTAATTCCTAAGCATTTCATTTTTCTCGACACTATTATGAAAGGGAAAATTCTTTTCCTAATTTCTCAGTGAGTCTGTTATTCATGTACAGGAATGTTACTGACTTTCAAGTGTTGACTTTGTAACCTGCTCCAGGGCCAAATTTGGTTATTAATTTTAGTAGTTTTTTGGTGGGATGTCTTGGGTCTTCTATGTAGAGTATTATGGCTTCAGCAAATAATTTCTGTTCTTCCTTTCCTATCCAGATTCCTTTTGTTGCTTTCTCTTGTCTAAGTGGAACAATAATAGGTATACTGAGCATTCTTGTCTTATTTGTAATTATGGAGTGAAAGTTTTCAGTTTTGATCATTTTGTATGATGTTGGTTGTTGGTCTGTCATGGGTAGCTTTTATCAGATTGATATAAAAGACATTCTAGTTGTGCATGATGGTATACACCTGTAATCCCAGCACTTAGGAGGTTGAGACAGGAGACTGCTGAGTTCAAGGCCACTCTGCACTCTTCAGTAGACTCAAGGCCCGCCTGAATTGCACAGTGAGCCTGTCTTTAAAAAAAAAAAAAAAACCTTCTGATTTTCTGTAGGGTTTTTGCCATAAATGAGTGTTGTACTTGGTCAAATGCTTTTTTTTTTAACAACTATTGAGATGAACACGTGGCTTTTGTCCTTAATTCTGTTAATGTGACATATTAATTTATTGATTTGCATTTGTTATACTACCCCTACATCACTGGAATGAATCTTCATCCTGGTATATAATCTTTTTTGATGGTTTGCTGCATTGCTTGCCACTGTCTCACTGAGGATTTTTGTATCAGTGTTCATTAAAGAGATTTTGTATGTAGCTCTCTTTCCTGGTTGGATCTTTCTCTGGTTTTGGTATCAGGGTAATGATAGCTTCCAGGAATGAATCTGGAAGTACTGCTTCCCTTTTAAATTCATTAAAGAGTTTGAGGAGTAGTGGCTCTAGATCTTCTCTAAAGTTCTTCTAGAATTTAGTAATGAATAAGTCAAGGTTTTGTGGTTTCTTTTGCCACAGGATTTTTTTTTTTTTTTTAATATGGTTCAGGCTAGCCTTGGGCTCACATTGTAGTCCAGGCTGGTCTCGAACTTGCAAATATCCGCCTGCCTCAGCCTCTGATGCTGGGATTACAAGAGTGTGCCACCACACCTGGCATCCCATTGATTTTCAATTTCATTGTACTATGATCTGATAATATGCATTGGGTAATTTCAATTCCTTTACATTTACATAAGCTTGCTCTATGAGCTAGTATGTGGTCTATTTTGGAGACAGTCCCATGTGCTTCTGAGAAGAGTTACATATTCTCTTGTTGGGAGGAACACAGTAGCTATCAATGACGTCCATCTGCTCAAAAGTTTGATTCAGCTCTGATATTTTCTTGATTTTTGTCTAGCTGATCTATTTGTAACAGCGGTGCACTGAGGTTCCTCCATTACAACTGCACTACGGCTTATCTGATTTTTCCATATTCATTACTGTTTTTTTCATAGTTGGGTGTGCCATTATTTGGTGCATATATATTTATGATTTTTATCTCTTCTTGGATTGTTATATTAACAAGAATGTAATACCCTTCTTGTCTCTTCTGATCAGTCAGCTTGAAATCTATTTTGTCTGCAAAATAAATTTTTTTCAGGGTTCCTATCACATGGAATATTGTTTTCATTCCTTTGACTTTCAGTTTATCAATTTCATTTTGAATTAAATGTGTTTCTTCTACACAGCATACTGTTGGATCTTATTGCATGATCCACTCTAACAATACTTGATTGGTGAGCTAATACCATTTACACTTATGGTTATAAATGATATGTATTGACTTATCCTTGTCATGTCATTTTCCTGCTGTTGGCCCCTTTCTTTCCCCCTCTGTTTAATCACTTGTCTTGCCTGGTGGATTTATTCTCTTGGCATTCATGAAATTGTTGAATCGCTGCCTCCGACTAGACTAGTCTTCAGAATTTCTGATGTGCTGGTTTGGTGGTCATTAATTTCTTTAAGTGTTCCTTACTGTAGATGTATTTTATGTTTCTATCAATTTTGGAAGATAATTTTGTAGAATATGTCAATCTAGATTCAAGGTTGTTTTGTTTTATGGCTTGAAATACTTCATTCCAAGCTCTCCTTGACTCAAGGGTTTGAGCTGAAAAGTCTGCTGTGATTCTGATGGGTTATTCTTCATAAGTGATGCTTTCTCTAATGATGTTAACATTCTGTTCTTGTGTTAAATTTCTAGAGTCTTGATTATATATTATATGCCCTTGGTGTAGTTTTTGTTCTGATGATGACTATTTGGAGTTCCACATGCCTCATTTATCTGTATGTCAAATTGCTTTTGGAAGCATGGGAAACTTTCTGTTATCACCTCTGTTACCAAGTTTTTCATGCACTTTGTGTTATCTTCTGCTTCTTCACTGGTTCTTTTTCTTTTCCATTTATTTATTTATTTATTTATTTATTTATAAATTTATTCATTTATTTATTTACTTTTGTCTTTTTTGAAATAGGATCTCACCCTGTAATTTAGGCTGGGCTTGAACTAACTCTATAACCCAGGCTGGCCTCAAACTCACAGTAATATTCCTGCTTCAGCCTCCTGAGTATCCAATTTGTCTTTTTGTATCATGTAGCAGCTGTTGGATTTTTTTTTTTTTTGGTGGTCCTTTGATTTTTTTAAGAGTTCTTTCATTTAATGGCCACCAACCACAATCTTGTCTTCTAGTTCTGGCATTCTAATTTCACACTGGTTAACTGTGCTGCATTTATACATTTAGTAGAAATTTTAATCTGGATTTCTAAATGAGTCTGTTTTGGGGGATCTAGCTCTTTTTACATTGGGAACTCTTGGATTCCATCACTTTCCTACATTCCTCTATTTTCTTAATTGCAGCTACTCTAGATTCACTAATCATTTCCCGCATTACAGTCCTTGTCTCTCTAATTATCTATTTTGTTTTTGTCAAAGAGACACACTGATCTGTGTTTGTTACCATTTCATAAAATTCAGTTAGGTGGCTTTTAATTTCTTCTACATCAATGCACCCCTGACTTACCTTGGGTGAGTTGGGAATTATGGGTTGTATCTTGTTTCCATGTTTTAATATTTAGTGTACATGTGTGTGTATTTTCCACACTGAAGCTTCTAACTTGCTTTTGGTAGATAGCTTTATTACTAATATGAGGACCTTCTTTGAAAATGACTACTTTTTAGAGATGTTATTGATCACAATAACTATGTCACCTTGGTCAAAGTAGTACAATCAATAACAACAACAGCATCAAGCAGACTGGAAAAATGACAAACTATGATAACTTAATTTGTCACCTTTAACCACAGGTACATGATTTACAGTATTTATACAACAAAAATCTAAGACAAATCAAACATTATATACAATAAGTAGTCACTGAATAGAGTGAATTTTACCTTCAGGGGAGAAAATTTAAAAGAGCTAAGAGGAAAAAATGGAGAAATAAGAGGTTAGAAACAAAGCTGAAGGACAAAAGAAAATTATCCAAGCCTCGACAAATTTGATGAAGAAGAGAGGAGGGAAATAAAGAAAAAACAAGAACAAAGCAAAACAAAAAACTAAAAGGGAGATTAGTTTAAGATCATCTAGTTCTAACCAAGAAGACAGCCCACACCCTCCTGTTAGCCAGCAACAGCCATGCGGGCCAGGGGAAGAATCAAGAATCCAACTCGTGCCCTTCCATGAGCCAGCCAGAGCACTAGGAGACAAGAAGAGTGCCCTCTCTCCCAAGCAACTGGCTGATTCAGAGGAACACAGGCTGAGATGAAAGCAACTGAAATTAAAAAAAACAAATTAATGCTTGCATTGCTTGATTGACTTTGGAAGTCTAAAGCTGGTACTTTGTGCATCTATTTAGAGGTAAGCAATATGCAGTATAGGAAATATGGGGGACTATCTTCTGTCTTGCTTTTTTATTTTCTTTTGTTCCATTTTATTGTTTTGTTTTAATCTCTTTAAAATAAAAACAAATAACAAAAGCAATGTTCACACTCATGAAAAAACAAAAATAATCAAATGAACAAACAAAACCAAATGGGGGCCAGGGTACAAGCATCTGCCTGGCAACAAAGTGCAAGGTCCTGAATTTGATCCCTGGTATTAAAAAAAAAAAAAAGAAAAAGAAAAAAAGAACAACACAGAAAGCCCACAAGTGGTGAAAAAAAAATTTTCTGTGATTTCAAGCTTGTGGTTATTTTCTGAGGTCTACAGTATGGTGTTAGTGTCCAATTCAGGGTGTGATTCTGCTCTTGCTGGTAGACGAAGGAGGTTGTTAGAGCCCATATCTGTACTGGATAATCCCATAAAGCCTGCAACAGGATTAGCGCAAGGTGATAGATAAACCCAGCAAGCTTGCAGGAGGATTAGGATGGGGTGCTGGTGTTAGTACTTTTAAATCCACAGAAATTCAGGCTGATCCTGCCATTAGTGGTAGTGTTGGGACCACAGTCATTTAGCTTGTAACACATGGTATCTCTTGCCAGCCTGACCATGGCTCCCTGACCCCGGATGTCACCTGTCATTGTGGGTTTTTAAACACTGGAAGCCCTGAAATGAAGCTAACTCACAGCTGCTGAGTCCTGTGTTCAATTGAATCCTCCCTACAGTGGCATCTGACCAACCACTGTTGACTAGGAGACACTATAGTCACTTGACTAGAGTCACTCATCAGCTGTTGTACTACACAGCATCCATTACTCCATTCCACTGGTGCATTCCTCCCTAGTAACCTCTAGAATCACCCTCTTTTATGTGTTCCTGTCATTTGTTCCTTACCTCTCACTCCACAAGCCAGGAGCTGGAGATAAAGTATAGACTGCCCCTTCCTTTTTCTGCAATGAGGTCTGTCTCTTCACTTTTTCTGTGGGCTCCAATTTTCCCTTCAGATCCTTCCTGGGTCCAGGGGATCTACCTCTGTCTTCTCTTCCCCAATTTGTTATTTTCCACTGTCTGGATTCTGAATCTTAGAGAGGTTGATTTGCTGCTTCTTACCACTCTGCCATCTTCCCAAAAGTCTGTTTGTGTACTCTTGATGATAATCAGTCTGAGTGGGGTGAGATGGAACCTTAGTGTCATTTTCATTTGCATTTCCCCAATGGCTGAAGATGTTGGGTTTTGTTTTGCTTATGTATACTTACTGGTTATCTGGGGGCCAGGGATATAACTCAGTGGCATAAGTGCCTGCCTGGAAAATGTGAGGTTGTGAGTTCGATCCCAGGTACCAAAAACCAAAACAAAACAAACTTTCAGCTAGCTATCTGTATGTCATCTTTTAAGTTGTATCTGCTCAAATCATTCTCCCATTAACTGATTTGGTTATTTGTTTAGGTGGAATTAAGTTTTTTATACATATATTAGATATTAGCATAGATGTTAGAGTGGCTAGCAAAAAAAAAAAAAATTTCCCTCCCATTCCATAGGTTGTCTCTTCACTGTTGGTTATTTCCTTTGAAGTGAAGAAACCTTAACTGAAGTAGTTCTATTTGCTGACTCCTGATACTACTTCCTATGCAACTGGCATCCTATTCAGGAAGTCTCTATGCCTACACTTATGGATTCAAGGTGTTTTTCTAACAGTTTTAAAGTTTCCAGTCTTATATCTCAATCTTTAATTTTAATTTGCTTTTAGCAGAGTGAGAAAAAGATTTTAGTCACTGCATCTGGATATCAATTTTTTCCAAACCTTTCGACTAAGAGCCCATCTTTTTTCCAATGTTAAGTTTTTGTCCCCTTTGTCAAAAATCGACTGCTTTAGGTACATGGGTTCTGTGTCTATGACAATACTATGTTGCTACAGCTTTGTAGTATAATTTGAAATCAGGTACGCTCTTTTTGCTCAGGATGCTTTGGCTGTTCTCAATCTTTTATACTTCCATATGAAAGTCAGGATTTGGGGGAGTCAGGGGTTTTACTGGGGAGAGACCCCAGGGTCTTCACACTGAGGTTTTGTTTTGTTTTTGAGATAGGGTCTCAGGAATCTAAGTTATCCAGGCTGTGCTTCAAGTTATGATTTCCTGCTGCAGCATCCCAGAGTGCTAAGAGTACACCACCATGCCCAGCTGAATAGTAAGACTGTTTTTTCTAGTTCTCTGAGAAATGTTGTTGGTATTTGAATACTGATGACACTGAATCTATAGATCCCTTTTGGTAGTATGACTATAGCAATATTAGTTCTGCTGATCTATGAACAGGGTCTTTCTACTTTCTAATATCTTTTTCAATTTCTTTCTTCAGAGCTCTATAATTTTCATTAGAGATCTTTCACTATCTTGGTCAGGTTAATTCCTAGGTTCATTTTGTTTTTGAAGCTTCTATAAACAGAACTGTTTTCCTAATTTATTTCTCAGGTTTGTTACTGTTGAGTAGGAAAACTGAATTTTGTGTGTTGGTTTTGTATCCTGCCATTTTGCTGAATTTGTTTATCACATCTAAGAGTCTTCTGGTAGAATTTTTAGGGTCTATGTAAAGGATCATAGCATAGACCAAAACTGTGAAAGCTCTTGGTTCAGACTACAAAGTTCTATTCCATAGTCAACAGAAGCACTGAGCTGCACTTGAACAAGAATGCAACATATCAGATGGCATATTAAGTACATTAATCTAAAAGTGGCATACAGTATGGTTAGATTAAACAAAGACAGAAATATTAATAACAGCAAAAAAAAAAAGGATTCACACATTTTTCCAAAAAGGATATACAAATAGCTATAAAGTACATGAAAATGTTCAACATCAGAGAAATGCAAGACAAAACCACAGTAAGCTACTACTTTAAACCCATTAAGATGGTCATAAGCAAAGGGACAGGTAGCAGGCATTTGCAAGGAGGGAAAATGGAATCCTAATATAATGACGGGAGAGTTGCAAAATAGTGTGTCTGCTTTGAAAAGTAATTTGGAATTCCTCAAAATGCTCAGTATGAATGCAGTATGACCTAGCAAATCCATTCCTAGTTGGAATATCAAAAAAAGTGAAAACACACATTCTTAGGCCAGGGATACAGCTCAGCAGCACAGTGCCCATCTGGCAAGCATGAGGTCCTTAGTTCAATTCCCAATAAAAAAATAAATAAATAAAAAATAAAAATCTCACAAAAATTTGCACAAATATTCCTAGCATTATTCACAGTATTTGTAAAGTAAAAACAACACAAGTATATACCAACTAATAAATAAAACACGGGGCTGGAGATGTGGCTCAGTGGTAAACTTCTTACCTTGCATGCACAAGGCCCACAGTTCAATCCCCAGCACCATAACTAAATAAATAAACATGGTGTATTCATACAGTGAAATATTATTTGACAATAAAAAGTACTGATACATGCTAAAATGTGGATCAACATTAAAAACGTTATACTAAGTGAAAGAAGACAGAAAAGGACACAAATTGCATGATTCCATTTATATGAAAGATTCAGAAGAGGCAAATCTATAGACAAAAAGTAGGTAAGTCACTGCCTAGACCTGTGGGTTGCTGGGAAAAGTGAGGAGTACTGCTAAGTGGTATAAGGTTTCTTTCTTGAGTGACAGCCATCACAACAATAATTTTTAGAATATGTTTATTTAACTGTTTGTATATTAACAAACACTGACTCTTCATGTTTGAAGTGTACAGATGTGAATCAGACCTCAGTAAGGGTAGTAATACAAAAAAATAGCAATGGGCCAGTGCTCATGTTTAATAACTTTTTTTTCTTGTTTTTAGTGTTTTGAGACAGGGACTCGCTATGTAGTTCAGACAGGGACTAGCCTTGAACTCCTTATGTAGGCCAGGCTGGGCTCAAACTCATGATTCTCCTGTCTCAACCTCCTGATTACTAGGATTATAGGCATGCACCACCCTGCCTACCATGTTTAATGAGTTTTTTAAAGTCTAAAAATATCTGAGACTATTCTGAAATAAAAATATTTTTATGTAACAAACACTTTGCTCACTTATTCATTCAGTGAACATTATTCAGAACCTGAGATTTAACAACCACTAAAGCTTTTATTCTTTTAAGATTATATTTTAATCTTGAGCATAGAAAGAGTAAAGTAGTGGATCTTTTCAAACCTTACCAGTGATCTGAAGTTGTGATTTCATGGTCAGGCTACCCATTGAACCAGGTTGTGATCCACCGTCAGACATACCACTAACAGAACAGCAAACCTAAACACAGTAAAGGGAACACTGTAAATATCAAAAATTTCCATTTAAAACACGTGCAAACAGTTTTTATCTGGTCATTTGCTACTAAAGGCCACACAATAACCAATGGCATTCAATTGCTAATCATGGCCATTGCAGTATTTGTCCTTCCTAACCTATCAGCTAACTCTTAACAGCTGACCATCCCCTCCCGTGTCATTTACTTTCTTACCTGGAGCTACAAACACATATCCTCTAGGTTTATGTCCTACCTCACTGATTTTTCCTTCCTTTAAAGTCTTCTTTGAAGATTTCATTTTCTTCCCTGCTACTCTTAATGTCAGCACATTTTAGGGCTCAGCTCTTCACTGTGTCTCCTTTTATCTACCTATACTCATTTCTTGAAGCCAGGAGTGGTGGCGCACCCCTGTAATCCCAGCAGTCGGGAGGCTGAGGCAGGAGGATCTCTGCGAGTTCCAGACCATCCTGAGCCACAAAGTGAGTTCACAGCCAGCCTGAACTGCATAGTGAACAACAACAACAACAAAAAACCTCATTCACCTTGAGAACACTACTGGGTCTTAATGTTTTTAAGCAGCTTCTATGTAACAACATGTCCCAATAACTTTGTATCTCTAGCCCATACTTGACTTCTAAAATCAAAACAACTCCACTTGACTATCTAAAAAGTACTGGATATCCAAAACTAAACACTTCATCTTCCCTACAAACTTTCACTTACAAGCATTCTCATGTAGTATCAATTCCCATCATTCCAGATGACCTAATTTAAAAAACCAGCCCATCAACCAACCAACCCTGAGTCATTCTTTCAGCAAATTGTTCCTGTTTGCAAAAACAGTAGACTCCAACCACTTCTTAACATTCCACTAGCAATCTGTTCACTGCTGCTTCTAACAGCCATCTTTTTTTTTTTCACTTTTACCTTTTTTTTTAATTACATGTTTGAAGTACATGATTATGTTTATTATGGGGCTTTCCTACACATACATAACACATCTTAACTCTTTTGTAGTCTGCTCCCCTGCCCATCCTTCCCTGCTCCTTCCAATCTTTGTCCATCTTTGCATTTGCAAAAGTTGCATTTTCATTTTTTTCTTCAATTTTCCTATTATCTTTCATTTTACTTTTTATTTATATTTTGGATTTCTTATATAAGAAAAACCATATCTAAACTTATATGTCTGACTTATTTCACTTAATATTACAGTCTCGAAGTATATCCATTTACCTACAAATGATTCAAGTTTATCTTTTATGGCAAAGCAGTAATCCAGTGTGTATAAATACCATATTTTCTTTATTCATTCATCTGTCGATAGGCATATAGGCTGTTTCTAAGATTTAGTTATTATAAAAAAAAAGATTTAGTTATTGTAAGTTATACTCCTATAAACATAAGCATGCATGTATCACTGTCATGATGTCTTTAACTCCTAGGGGAAGGTCCCTTAAAGGGGAATAGCTTTTGTGGTTTGACCACAAATTCAAATAGAATTTGTGGTTTTAGTTTTTCCAGGAATCGCCATACTGATCTCCATCGTGGTTGTAGTAGTTTGCATTCTAACCAGTAATGTAGAAAGGTTCCTTTTTCTCCTCAAGCCTAGCCAATGCATTTGCTACTTGATGTCCTGTAATAGCCATTCTTTCTGATGTTTTAATTTGTATCTCTCTACTGGCCGATGAGGTTAAATAGTTCTTTCAGGTGTTTACTGGCCATTTATACTTCTTCTGACAAGTGTCTATTCATTTCAGTTGCCCATTTTTTGACTGGGTCTTTTATTTTGGAAGGGTCTAACTTTACTGGGCTTTTTATATACTGTATTCTACATGTTAGTCCTGTCTGAGGAACAGTTGACAAAAATTTTTTCTCATTATGTAGATTGTCTTCTTACTCAGTTGTTTCCTTTGATGTATAGAAGGTTTTCAATTTGGTATGATTCCATTTGATTACTGGGTTTGTTTTGTTTTGTTTTGTTTTGTTTTTTGCCACTGAGACTCTGTTAAGAAAGTCTTTGCCTATATCTATGTCTTCAAGAGTTTTACCTATTTTATCTTCCAGCAAGATTGTGTTTTTTTTTTAAGAGAATAAAACCAAACAAAAGAGTCAATCAAAACAAAACAATGAACATGGTATATGACTTCAAAACAAGATAAAAGGAAATCAATAATGGCTACCATAATGCCTCTTGTTGTCTTCAAAGTAACTGCCCATACCATCAGGCATAATAAAATCAAACAAATAGTACAGAATAAAACCAATAAAAACAAAATAATGGAAGCAAAATAGGAATTCAGGACAATAGTAAAACAATAGTAGCCACCTGAATGCCTCTCGTTATCTTTAAAGTAGTTGCCTATACCATCAGACATAATGGAAGCAAACAAAACAATGGAATAAAAACAATCAAAACAAAACAAAGCAATACAGAGCTTCAAAACAAGATAACAGGAAATCAATAATGGCTACCATAATATATTTTGCTATCTCTGAAATAACTGTCGATGCCGTCAAATATAATAAAATTAGACCAACTAAAACAAAATCAAACTAAACAGAACAAAGAAAACAATACGGGATTCAAATCAAGATAATAGATTAACAATGGCCACTGCCTTCCCATTTAGACACTTCCTCCCCTTTCACTTTCACAATATCGATTGTGCATTTTGGGTTCCACTAACTCTGTTAGTTTTTTATACTAGGGAGACAACATGATAATCACCCATTTGACTCTGAACCATTTCATCCATGAGAATGATCTCAAGTTGTATACATTTACCTACAAGAGCCTCAAGGTTATCTTTCTTTATAGCTGAGTAGCTTTCCATTGTATAAAAATGCCATATCTTTTTTGTCCACTCTGCAGCTCATGAGCAAGCTACCCCCACTTCTTTCTGGTTCTCTGTCACATAGAGCATTGTTCTCTCTGCTTTTCAGTCTATGAACCCCCTTTTGAGCTAGATGTGTTCTTGTATAAAGCATATTGATAGATCCTGTCTCCTGATCTACTCTGCCTATATTTCTTTTTATTGGTGAATTGAGGCCATCTACAATAATGGTGATGGCCAACATACATTGCTTCATCTCTGCCATGCTATTTTCCTACCGCTGGCTGCCTACTTTTCCCTTCCATTCAACTGTCTGCCCTGCTTAGTGATCCCCCTCTGCTACTGTTCCTGGGACCTTGATCTTTTTTTTATTTCTCTCTTAAACGTCCTTCAGTATTTTCTGTAGGTTTGGTTTGGTAGTCATGAATTCCTTCTGTTGTTCTTTGTCATGGATGTATCTTGTTTCTCCATTAATGCTGAAAGATAGTTTTGCAGAGTACATCAATCTGGGTTGGAAACTGTTTTCTTTCAGGACTTGAAATACTTTACTCCAAGCTCTTCTTGACTTGATGATTTGTGTTGAGAAGTCTGTCATGATTCTGATGCGTTTTCCTTTATAGGTGATCTGTTTCTTTTCTCTAGCAGCTTTTAATATTATGTTGTTGTGTTGAATTTCTGGGATCTTGATTATTGTATGTCTGGGTATATATTTATTTTGGTTATGGCTAGTTGGAGTTCTGTATACCTCTTTTAATCTGAATGTCACTTCCTTTTCCCATCCTTGGGATGTTTTCTGGTATTATTTCTGTAAATAGACTTTTAATGTCATTTATGTTGACCCCTGCTTTTTCACTCACACCTATTATTCTTAAGCTATGTTTCTCCGAGTCATCTTACACCTGTTGAATTGTTACTTCCTGGTTCCCTGTTATTTTTAAGAGATCTTTCCTTTGATGATCACCAGCTGCAAACCTGTCTTCAATATTTGAAAGTCTATCTTCAGTTTCTTTCAAGTGGTTTTGCCAGCTTTCAATGGAGTTTTTATTTTCCTGGATATCTCTTTAAATCTGTTTCATGTATTCTAAAACTTTTTTAATATTATTCATTCAAAGTTTCCCTCATTTTCTTATGCTCCTCCATTTTTTTATCTACGTCTTTAGAGGTGCTTAGCAATTCTTTGTTCTCCATTTTTTCTTCTACCTGAGATAGTAATTCTGTCCTGATTTCTTTTATAGCCTCATGAAGTTGTTTCTTTACTTCAGTTGCCATCACTTCAGAAATTTCAGGTGTGTGACTCTTGATCTCTTCTGTGTTTACATCTCCTGGACTTGCTCTACTTGGGTTAGAAGTCAGAGACTGCCTTTTGCTTCTTTGTCTTGATATATTCTGGGGTTCTCCTGGACAAGTGGGTAGTGAGGTCCCAGGCACTTCCCACACTGGCTACAATTTCTCTGAAGTGAGACTGTTTGGTGGTTCTACCAGTGCTGGCTACAGGTATCTGATGGTGGCGGTTGGGTGCCCTGGTGCAGGGCTGTCTGCTGCTTTTCCCAGTCTACAATTGTTCCCCAATGGCTGGTGGAGTGTACATGGGGGCAGAGCTGGCCAAGGCCTTCTAGCTGGTTATCTGCAGGGATCTTTCACAATGGCTGCCAGAGTGCAGGCACATTCTGGGCTGGCCAACGCTTCTGGACGGAGCAGAAAGCAGGTCACTGGCAGAAAGCCCCCAGGACAGCCACTGGAATGTGTGCAGGAGCAGGACTGGTCACCACCTGTGGACCTGGGCTGGTCACTAATGCTACTGTAAATGGTACTGTCTCACTAATGGAGACCCTCCACAACAGCCTTGGAGTGTGCGTGGAGGCAGGGCTAGCCGCAGCCTCCAGACCAAGCTGGCTACCATCGGGGAACCTCCAAGACACCACTGGAATGTATTTTGGGGCAGGGCTCAGTCCCAGCAGTTTCCACCAGTCTGCACCCAGCTAGGAGTCACTGGAGGAAGCTGGCAGCAGTTCTGGTTCCAGGCTTATCTGGTCTGACTCCAAAATGGCTCCCAGTCAATCACTCTCTCCTGTGGCAGAAGTGAGTCCTCTGCACTCACTGCCAGCCAGAGTAGTCCTCTGTGTCTGTCGCTCCCCTCTGCCACCACATCTCATTGCAGAGGCCTCTCAGGTCGCCAGCTACCACCATTACTGTAACTGTGCATCCCCTTTGTGTTTCTGTTTTAACTTTTAGATCTTTGATCTGTATTGATTTTAGTGTAGTACATAGTAAGATATATGGATTTAGATTCAATGTTCTGCATATGGCTATCCAAATTTCTCAAATATAATTTTTAAAGAGGGTATCATTCCTCTATTGTATGTTTTTGACCCATTTGTCAAAGATCAAATATCTGAGTATGTCTGGAGTTGTCCCTCCTTCCCTTATTCTGTTCTAGTAACCCACATTTCTGTTTTTGTGTCAGGAGCACACTGTTTTTATTACTGTAGCTTTGTAATACAGTTGCAAATCTGGAATCACAGATGCTTCCTACTTTGCTATTGTTACCAAGAATTGCTTTTGGCATTCTGGGTTTCTATATGAATTTTTGGACTGTTTTCTCTAGATTGCTAAGGAATGCTGCTAGTATTCTGATTGGAAATGCATTAAATCTACCCATTGGTCTTGTATAATTTATTTTCCAAACATGTTCACAATCCAAAGCACTTATATATCAAAGTGAATTTTCCCATAAGAAATAATAGAACTCAGATGATTTGTTCCACTAGTCAAAAATATATAATAAATGATTACAATGCTGTAATACAAAGCATATAGAAAAAAAGCCCAAATTAACCTGCACTTACCTTTGAAAACCTTCATGGCTTGTGTGAGAGACAAGAAAGGAGGGTTATTGTGTAGGATGATTTTCACTGTTACTAACAGAATCACTACTCCTATTGACTCAACGGGTATATTTCTTTTCTTATAACCTTAACAAGGAACCTACCGAATGACAAATGCTTTTGCCTCTTTTTGGGAATTTCATGGAAATATGACTGTCATTAAACTGATTACTGACTCACAATGCTACCACCTTATTCAGGTGGTACTTTTCTACAAAATTTTGCACTGTTTCCCACATTTTACATATCTCTCAAATCTCATACGAAGTGAGGGATTCCTCCACCTTTTTCTCCTCCTCTTCCTCTGCAGATGAGATCTCCTTCATAACCACCTGCTGTTGAAAGATGATCACCTACAATCCCACAGTAGACCAAGAGAGTGGGGGATACATCTTTGGCCTTGCTGTGGTCATGTGATATCCAGCACTGCATACTACTCATATCACAAGACATCATTGATTGATCAAGTTAAAATCTATCAGAAGTGTTTGTTCATCTTACAGAACATTCACTAAACAAGTTACATATAATCCAAGATTTTACTATATAGCCATTTTGACTATATCGGTTCTGCTTACGGAGGAATATGAGATATCTATCTATTTTCTGATGTCCTCGATCTTCTTTTCCAGCACAATGTACTGTTCATTGTAGAGGTCTTTCACTTCCTTTGTTAATTCTTAAGTATTTAATTTTTCTTGATGCTACTGTAAATGGTACTGTTTTCATTTTCTTTCTCAGTGAGTTCATTATTAGTGTATTAGAATACTATCAGTTACTGTATGTAGATTTTGGGTCCAGTTATATTCCTGATTATGGTTATTAATTCTATGAGTCTTTTAGTGGAATTTTTGGGTCTTGTAAGTAGAGAATCATGTAATCTATGTATGATACTTTAACTTCTTTCTTTACTATATATATCCCTTTTCTTTCTTTCTCATGCCTGACTGCTTTGGCTAATGTTTCAAGGACTATGTTAAACAGGAGGGGTGATAATGGACATCTTTGTCTTGTTGACAGCAATCTTTCAGATTCTGTCTCTGAGTGAGTAACCTAATGTGTCATCTTACTTCTACTTTTCTTTAGACTCAGCATCTATTCTCAACAGAGTTATAATGATTCTTTTAGAACAGAAATTTTAAAGACCTTGCAAAGCTTCTCATTTTAGTCAGAGTAAAAGCCAAAATCCTTACAATGATTTACAAGATCCCAAATAATATGTCCTGGCCAAGACATTATTGGTCATATGACATTATTAGAATTATTTAATCTTCATAGATAGCACCTTTATCTCATTTGTTGTAAAGACCAAAAATCATTTTCATACAGAAAAGATTAATGAAAGCATATAGTGCTTTTATTAAGAACAAGGATTCTTTCCAGATAATTACAGATAACCAGTGTGTTCTAATTGTGGGCTATTATGCCAAAAACCTGTTGGTTGTTTTAATAATTTATGTATTTATACATTCTAGTTTTACACAATCAAATTATTTTAACTCTTCAAAAGGATAAAAATCATCATTTGTATAATAGCAAAAGAAGAAAGAAAAAACCCTAAATATTAGTTAGCAACCACTTTAATGAATATATACATAAAACAGACTGCAATGTCATCACTAAAATATGATTTTAAAAATTATGACTTAAAAATATAGTAAATGTATTTTTTAAACTGTACTGCAATAAGACACACTCCCATTAATCCTCCACAAAAAAATTGGGGGGAGGTGTAGCGGGGATCAAACTCATGACCACGCGCTTGCAAGGCAGGTACTTATGCCGCTGAGCTAAATCCCCGGCCCCCTCCTCCACAAAATATTCCCCCACTCTTTGAACACACTTATCCCATCATTTTGGCCACTTTTGGAAGCAATTCTGGAAGTTTTCTTTTGTAAATGGCTTGGTTGTACTGTTTTGGTTGCCTTAATGTCCTAAACTGAATCAAGACATTTATCTTTCATGGTTATTTTGACTTTGGGGAAGAGCCAGAAGTCCAATGGTGCCAAATCCAGTGAATACGGTGGATGATAACACACCATAATGTTTTCATGACCTGCCTTTTCATTGGGTGGCACTCAACAATAGCATTCTTGTGTTTTTTACCACACCTCATGAAGACATTCAAGAAAGAACTCTTCCAGGTACCAGACGTGGTAGTGCACACCTGTAATCCAAGCACTTACCAGGCTGAGGCAAGAGGATTGCTACCTGCTGGCTGGCCTATAAATTGAGTTCAAGGCCAGCCTGAATTGCATAGTAAAACTCTGTCTCAAAAGAAGATTGAAAAAAATTATTTAGAGGTTAACAATATGCAACATAGTAACTATTATGGATTTCCTACTGTCTTATCACTGTTTTGCTTTGTTTAATTTTATTGTTATTTTATTCCCTCTAGCATAAGAAAGAAGAGCTGCAGATTTAGCTCAGCAGCCTAAGTGCCTGCCTGGCAAGCGCAAGGTCATGAGTTAGATCCCCCGTACCAAAATAAAAAACAAAAAAAGAAGGAAGAACGTAAGAAAAAAAAAAAAAAAGCAGTTGCCAGGGATTGAGGGGAGATGTATACAATACAAAAGATAAAACTCATTTCTCCTACTATACCCTAAACTTCACTTCTGACACCAAATGTACAGGTTTGCTTAGGATACACACACACATACACACACCAATTCTCAGCTACCGCCTAAGTGTCCTATAATCCAAATCAATTCTGACACTATCTACCTGGAGTTAGAGACAAACTCCACAGGTTGTAGACTCACTCCCACAAGACTGATCCCACTTTCGGGACCAATTTCAAGTTCAGGTATCTAGTATTTCAGACCAACCAACTATACATACAGTTCATCACTTGCTAAGATAACTCATATAGCTCAAGGAACAAATGTTTAACACTTTACAATAAAGAAAATTACAAAGAATACAGATGACCACCCAGTTAAAAGAGGTATATAAGACAAGGCATGGGTAAAGAGTACATAGCTTCCATACCCTTTGCAGGCACACCATCCTCCTATCTTGTAGTTTTCAACCTAAAAGCTCTACAAATCCTATAGTTCAAGGATTTTAGTGGAGGTTTCATCACACAGGCATGACTGATTACTAATTCAATTTCAAGCCCCATCCTCCCTCCTGTAGGATATGAAAAGGGCTGAAAGTTCCAAGATTCTAATCATAGCTTGGTTTTTCTGGTCATCAGTCTCTGTCCAGGAACTCACCCAGAATCACCTCATTAGGAAAAAAAAAAAAAGAAAAAAGAAAAAAAAAAGGATGATCCTAACAACCAGGAAATTGCAAACAATTTACGAGTTTCATGCCAGATGCTCCTATCACTCAGGACATTACAAAGATCTTAAAAGTTCTGTGCCAGGGTGCTGGGGATTTAGCTCAATGGCATAAGCACCTGCCTGGCAAGCGCAAGGTTGTGATTTCAATCGCTGGTACCAAAAAAAAAAAAGTTCTGTGTCAACAACTAAAGACAAAGACCAAACTACATCATTCCTTTTTTTTTAAAATTTTTTATTTAAAGAG
>PVJX010025201.1:0-24642 GCA_004027295.1 Dolichotis patagonum | reverse complement strand
TGCTGGTGGCTTGGCTGTTGCTAGAACCTCCCTGAAAATAATGGGAAATTCTCCAAAACTTTGTACAATTGAGTTCAAATGAGTTGGCATATTTATAAGGCATCTTTTTTTTCTTTTCATTTTTTGAAGGAGTCTTTTCATTTTCAAGAAGGGTGTGTGGGTTGGGAAACAGTGCAGAGTTGTGGTGGTGGAGTTGATGCCCAGGTGGGAGGTGAGTCTTTGACCCATATCACTGGAAGGAGAGTTTTCAGAATTTCAGGATTATGATTATCTGCCTCAGGCTGATGCAAACATCATCTTCCTCTTGGGGAAAGTGCAGGGTTGAATGAGCGGGAGGCTGACTGGCTTGGTGCAAAGAGATGGTCACTTCTAACTGGAAGAGGAAGTCTCTTCCCAGAAGTGATAACAGGACTCACTGATACAGAAATTTGTGTTTGGTGAGATGTCCTAACAGGCTCCAAGGTTGTGCCAAGCATAAGGGACAAGAGGCAAGGGTCCCGTAGCCCTTGTGATGGTGAATTTTTCAGAGAACGGACTTTTGAATGCAGGGAGTTCAGTCCCGAGATCCACCATGAAAGTCATAGATTGATACCAAATACAGACATGAAAGCTTTTGAGAGTATTTATCTTTTAATAAGGAGCAGTTATTTTTTTAGTGTCCATAGTACTTATATCAGGCTTCTGGGTAACACTGGTAACATTTTTTTTTGTACTGGGGTTTGAACTCATGACCTCAGTTTGCCAGGAAGGCACTTATGACACTGAGGTAAATCTGCAGCCAACATTGGTAACTTTTGACATATTGATGGGCTTTTTGTTCTCTCTGTTTAATGTCCTCGAGAAGCACTTGACTGATTTATTGCTTCTAGGTGTGGCAACTTGGGAAAGACCATGGCAGCTCATTCATGAGGACTGACAGTCCAATTTTTCCTCTGTCAAAACGTGGAACTCAGAAGAGTTGCTGACATCTCAAGTGGGTATTAGATGATGTCATCTGACCAGGATAGGCACACCTGGAGCAGAGGGCTTTGTGGACAAATGCAGGTAATGATTGATCAAACTGCAACCAGTTCAGCTGGCTGGAAGCTGAATATAAAAAAGGGGTTGAAAGTGTTAGCAGGGACTGTGGTAGCAGACAAAGGTGCCAAAGTGGAATTCTCAGGAAAAATGGGACTTTTTGTTCCTTTTATTTTTTTGAGTTGTTTGGTTTCATTTTTAACTCTGTAATCTCAGAAAGGCCCATTTTCCTGCAGTCAGGGACTGTGAGTTTTGACTAATTAGTTCCCATTTCTGACTCCCTACAAGCATTATGTACCCTTGAACAATGGTGTGGTGGACAAATGGTGGGTGTCCCTTAGTAAAAGACTATTTGAATGTCAACCTGGTGATACTGCTCACAGAGACTTAAGGAGGGTGCAAGGCAGCTGTTATACCATATGTTGATCATTAGAGAACCACAGGCAAGGGTCAAATGAGACACTGTAACCAGTGCTTCCCTGTCTTGGTGCACAGATGGAGCAGCCTATTGCCTATTCTGTCCATCCCATTTGCAAATTCATTCAACAGGCACTTAGAGGTTAAAAAACTCCAATCCCTTTCCCTCAAGGGTGGTCCTGATTAAAGAGAGTTGATCAGACTCCCCTTCTGCTCAAGTTGAGCAGGACTGACAGACAGACTGACTGGGGTGTCCCCAGGGTCTTATGAGAATTAGGCAAACAGACTGTACCCTCCTCCCTTTAGGGTCCAATGTGAGCCACTCAGCGTGAAGCCAAAAATCCTCCTTCAGACTTCCAAGGGGACTGGAGAAATTGCAAGAGCATGCCTGCCCATTGGGACCTGGAGAGGTCCATGCGCCATCCACATGGGTCACAACTAGTGGCCAAAGACATCAGCTTGGTTGGTCTTCCCAGCTAATGCACCAGATGCAACAGCAAGCAGAAACACTGAAATAAAACCCAGGATTTGGAGGCCAATTTATTTAACCTCAGATGGGCACCGACAGGGAATCAGTTGTCTCTTTAAATGTCAGGTCCCAAAAGATAAGGAAGTCAAGTGTTTATAGAGTTGCAAGCAACAAGCAGAATACTTGGGTATCTTTGATTGATTTTTGCAATATGCATCATAGTGACCAGCTGTACATCACAGTGACCAGCTGTTTCAAGAGACAGTAGTAACAGGAACTATAACAGGAACTTTTACTGAGCAACTAACAGACTGGCTGGGGGGCATTTTCTGCTATGCTCAATCTGGTCCACTGATGACTCACCCATCAGAGGTCTTCCCTGAACACCTCAGCTGAACCACTCACACATCTATCACACCCTCACCTGATTTTCCTCTTGTGTGGGAAGTGGAGCCAGGGCTGTCCACACCAGACCCCACACCCCCAGCTTATTTTTACTTTTAATTTTGACAGTGATTCCTGCTAAGTCATTCAGGGTACCAGGCTGGGTTTCAACTTTCCATCTTCCTGTCACAGGCTGTGTTTGAGTGTTCCCAAGGCTGAAATAAGGAACTTAACCCACCCCTTTCCAAATAAATATGGAGGGTCACTGATTGCTATAGAGGAAAAAGGATTTTCAGGATGTGTACCAAAAAAGACACAAGAGAAAGACTCATTAAAGGGAGATCCTGGGCACACACAAGAGTAGGGTGTGAGTGCTCAAGGAAGCAGGCACCCTACAGCTGGGTACTGGAAATCCTTTGGAGAGGTGGAAGTCTGTGGACAATGGATGGTCTAGAGTCTCTGTCTCATTCTTGGTCTCGGAGGGTGGGAGAGGGTGGCCTGCCCTGAGTGAGGGATCCTGAGGGGAAATGCCAAAAGCACGGTCCCCTCCTCAGT
The DNA here is from genome assembly GCA_004027295.1 of Dolichotis patagonum. Classification (NCBI taxonomy): domain Eukaryota; kingdom Metazoa; phylum Chordata; class Mammalia; order Rodentia; family Caviidae; genus Dolichotis; species Dolichotis patagonum. The sequence continues at coordinate 21,800 of PVJX010025201.1, read as the reverse complement.
GGAAAAGGCCCAAGGGAGAGTTAAAGGGAACCAGCAGACCCGTTGGGCGCTGAAAGGGAGTTGCCTAGGTTTGCTGTTTGGGGAGAAGGCAGTCTTTCTTGAAAATAGGTTTTAAATTCTTTTCCCTTCTGGTCTCGTCTCCACCTAACTTTATTTCCTCTGTCCTGCCTCACTCCTGCCTCAGCCTCCCTGGGTGTGCCAGTAGGCCCAGTGCACACTACCCTCCTCCCTGGCTTCATTTTCTTTACACGTCTCTCCCTCCCCTGGTCCTTAGATGCCCACTGTGTGTTCCCTGCAGAACACAGGCCCCCAGGTGGGGCTGTGGACCCTCTGTGCGGACCCTACAAGACTCAGTTGTTCCTCAAGGCCCATTTGCTGAAGGTTGGAGCCAACAGTAGTGTCTCCCAAGCAGAGGCAGGCAGACTCCCCGCAGGGCCCACAGAGGCTGGGGAGCAGGGTGGGGTGAGAAGGAGCAGCTTGTCCAGAAGCAGCAGCTGGCAGGGGCCTGGCTGGGGGGAGCCAGCCCTGCATGGCTCCACTTTCAGCCGGGTCAAGGGGGCAAAAGTAGCAGCAGGGAAAGGAAGGGAGCACCCACAGAAAGGGGAGAACCAACGTACAAAGGAGGTTGGGTATGGGGTGTAGGCGTACAATCCCAGTCCTCTGAGGCTGAGGCTGGAGGGTTGTGAAAGTTTGAGGCCCCCTCGACTACACAGTGTGTTCAATGCCAGCCTGAATTACAAAGTGAGACCCTGTGTTAAAAAATAAAAACAGCAACATAAAAAGATATATACAAAAGTGAGATGAGTGTGTCTGAATTGGCATTTATTTCTTTAACTCTCTCCGAATAGTGAAGACTGAACACAGAGACTTGGCCGAATCTACATTTCCAACACTTTATTACATTTTTTGTTTATAAATTCTATGTTGGGCCAGGATATCGAAAGGTCCAGAGTTCAATTCCTGGGACCAAAGAAAATGAATTCTATGTTCAATAATCCATGCTGCCAACACAGGTGATGCCAAGTCCTCATTGGAAGGACTTGATACCTGCACATAGCTCCCTAATCATGTTCACCCCCACTCCCCATCCCACAATTGAAGGGATAAGGTTCCCCAGGTGCTCAGACTGGCCTCCAGCTCACTCTAGGACACAGCCACATCTCACGGGTCCTAGGCCTTGGTCAGCAGCTGTTGTTCTCGGTGTCGTGGGCAGCAGGCAGTTCTCCCCTGAGCAGATGTCTCCCCACACAAACAGGCCCAGAGCTATTAGACGGGGATCCACACACTGTCCAAGAACTCTACTCTCTGCCTCTCACCAGGTGCCCACTGGACCTCGGCAGAGTCCAGCCCTGCACACGGGCGCACTGAGCTCCAGCAGAAGGCAGAACACAAATGCATAAGAGCAGGAGAACAGGAGGCAGCTGCAAGGGCATCACAGTGCTCAGGCTTCCCTGGGCCAGGTCCCCTGACAGCGACTCCCCGCAGCCAGGTCTGCTGAGCTCAGAGAAGGGCTGAGCAAACACTGTAGCATTAGGAGGCCCAGGGCCAGGCCCCCAGGTTCCCCCTTGCCCACACTGCGCACTAGGCCTCCAGCTGGATTAGCTCCTCCATGCGCCGAAACTTGTCCTCCTTGTCCCTGCCACCGAACACGCGCTCCTCCTGCTCCATGTCCACATAGAAGACCAGCAGGTTGCGGAAGTGCTCCGCCCCGTCGCCAAAGCCAGCGCTGCTTGCCAGGATGTTTGGGACTGCGAGAAAAGGCCAGGAGCTCTGGAGCCTCCCTGGTCAGCCTCCTGCTCCCTGGCCCACACCACCATGCCTGGGCTCCTTTGTAAAGGTTGAGACTGCCTGGCATGGTGCTTTAATCCCAGCACTCTGGAGACTAAGGGGAGCGCATTGCTGATTTACAGGTCAGAGGAGATTTGGGGCTGACCTGAACTACAAAGCAAAACTGTCTCCGACAAACAGACCTATAAACAGACACACGTTTTGAGGGGAATTCTCCCCATGTTTCCTACCCTACTGTGAACTTGTGATCCCCCCGCTTCAGCCTCCCACCAGTGTGATAGGGCGATGCGGCATCTGCAGAAGCGCCTTCTGCTGCCCTGCACTGACTGGGGTGGAGTGACAGGTGTGAAGCAGCCGAGGACTTTTATGTCAGCTAAGTGCGCCCTGAGTCTCTGGATCCCCGCAGGAGTGATCTGCTGGCAGTGGCAGAGCTCACTGGCTCCGGGCTGTGGCAGTCTCCGGGTGCTCCAGGAACACGTCTGTGATGAGCGGGCAGTGGTCCAGCTCGGTCGCCTCCAGCTGGGTGGCTCCCCAGTTGGCGGATGCCATAGTCTGTGGTGAGCTCACAGTGGGCCAGGCTCAATATCTGAAGCCCAGGACTGTGTGGAAAGCTGGAGTGACGTGCTACTATTCATCTGGGCGCCTTCTCCAGCATCCATCTTTTCAAGCTCCTGGCAATTCCCTCCAAAATGATGAAGGAAACCCACACCTGTCACCTTGCAACTTCTAATATTCTAAGCCCAGGGCAGTCCTGACCTAGGGCATTCAGGATGGCATCTGTGACGCTGAGCGTTCAGAGACACAGAGGGACTGCAGCCTCCGCCACCCTCTGCATGTAGCAGGGAGACCTTCACCTGCAATCGGTAAGCAAGTCTGCAAGCTCGGAGTCACCGGTGACTCAGGACAAAGTGCACCTGTGGACTGAGAGCTGCATCTTCCAGCTGCGTGTGGCCTTTTAGGAGTACGGCCTTGAGCCCCACAGCCTCTCACTAGTGCTTGAATGCCACCCGTGGCTCCTTGGTCACCCCAAGAATTGTTCAGTTGCTGGAGCCATGGGCCCCCCTCGCTCAGAGCTCTGAGAAACATGTTTGTCATCCGTGTACAAGAAGCCAAGTCAGATGCTTGAGTTTGGAATGGAACTTGCTAGGACACGTAGCATCTGTCTTCTGTGCACCCCCATTTAGATTCCGTACTTCAGGGTCCCTGCAGTTTTGTGCAAAGATCCTTACTCAAAGACATCCATGAAGACTTACCTCTCCCAAAACCCTCCGTTTGTTTTAGAACAGTCTCCACTATCCAGCCCTCGGTAATGCTCTGGAGTTTGTGTTCACTGATTAATAAGTAGTTCATGGATATTGTCACTATAGTGTAATTGGTTCCACCCAGCCCCGTCAGTCCAGATAGGCATCAGACACCTGGGTGTGTGGACCAGAACATCCAGACCCACCCCTTCCCATAAATGTTCCTGTGTCAGGGATCTTAGATAAACCAAAGTTAAAGATCCAGCCCTATGAATTGGTCACGTGTCCTGCTTCCCCACAGGATCAACAGTAGCTAACTAACTATACTTGTAGTCTTATTGGTGAATTATAACTGAACTCACATTGTGGCTTTGCTATATAAATTACTCCTGATTTAGGGCTTTGGGGACAACCCAATCAGGACCGCTCCTGTGTCCCAGGAGCCATTGCTATTCCTCAGGATAGCTTTCCTACTTTTTTTTTTTTCGGTACCAGGGATGGAATTCATGACCTTGTGCTTAGCAGGCAAGGGTTTGAGCCACTGAGCTAAATCTTGGGTCCTAAATTTTCTTACTCTTAACCTTCTTTGTCCTTTGGAATTTATTCCTTGAATTGAGAGAACACAAACTTAGCACATCTAACAGCTAGCAGGTTGGGAGTTGTATTTCTCCCGTATCAGAATGACTATGTGTACACCGTGGGCTGTCTAAAGGGACTCAGGCGCTTAGCTTTAGAAGAGCATTTCTCAGTGGATTACCTGTAAGTGGGCATGTGGATTTTAAATGTTGAGGTTTGAATAAAAGTGTTTTTTACTTTCAAAATTATCATTTGCTATGCAGTTTTATTTATTTGTCTATTTTTGGTACCAGGAATCAAACTCAGGACCTTGTGCTTGCAAGGCAGGCACTTGTGCCTCTCGGCTATAGCCCCACTATGCAGTTTGATTAGAGACAGCTAAGTTAGGTACACATAGTGTAGACAGCCAGACAGGACCAGGCCCTCGAGGGAGTCAGTGCAGAGGATGACAGCACATCACAACTGTGGCTGGAAGAGCATCTGCTGAAGGTCAGTCCTCCAAATAAAGATGGAATGACTAAGCCTCATACTTCCCCAGAGGATAAGATAATTGGTATCACTGGTCCAACAAAGTCTAGATAGGCACCAGTCACCCAGGTGGGCGACCACCACCTCAATCCATCCCTTCCTAAAAAGGTCTTTGTTCTTGCCGTGTACACTTGCTACATGACCTGCTTCCCATTGGATCAGTATTACCTGGGTGGCTATACTTGCAACCTTATTGGTTGATCGTAGTTTTGACTGACATGGCACCCACCTTGTAATTTTGCTCTATAAAACGTCCTTTGAGCCATTCATGGACTGTGTAGAGAGAGAACAAGGACTCACCAAGAAGAAAGCCCTTCCTGTGAATCAGGGCCATGCTGCCAGTGGGGGGGGGAGCTAGACCCCAGCCCCTCCCAGCACCTGGGCTGGCAAAGGAGACCAATCCTCCCCTACCCCCATAAGTGACCAGCTGATCCAGAGAAACACAGGCCGTGATGATAGCTATTGAGGCTCTTATTATTCCTTCCATCCCAGCCCCAAAGCCAGCACAGCAGGGAGAGCAAAGTCTGGTCTAGGTGTTGTCACAGGAGACTTAAAACTGGGCAGGGTCACAGAGGTGGGCGGTGGTGCTAGGACCAGGGTGCAGGCCTTGCTCCCTCTGCCACAGCCCCATCCAGTCCTTCCCGGCTCTCTGGGGCTGAGCTGGGCTCCTTGGGAGCTTTCCCCTGGGGCTCAGCAGCTGGACCTCAGGGCAAGTCCTCCCACCTCTGTGGTCACCACAATTTGGGCATACACGGTGTGATCCAAATAGGAGGTGGATGGATGAATGTGTAAACATTTTATTATGGCAGAAGACACATTGCTGTTAATCGTCCTCAGAATACCACCACCACCTGCTGCCCACACACACATACACACTTATCCCATCATTCGTGCCACTTTCTGGAGCAGTTCTGAAAGTCCTCTCTCACCAGTGTCTTTATGAGGTGTGATCAAAACACAGTGGATGCTGCTGCTGAATGCCATCGAACAGAAAGGCAGACTTGTAAACCATGACAGCAGTGCGTCCTCATCCAGCTGATTTGCCAGATCTGACACTGTGACTTCTGGCTCTTCCCCAGTGAGGTGGGTTCGTGAGCAACAATATAGGAATCCAAGCAGCCAAATTGATACATTTGAAATTTAATTAACTGACCTCAGGACCACTTGTATACAGACCCCTCGGTTCAGGGTCCAAACAAGTGGCCCTGAACTGGAAAGTTACAGAGTTTTTAGAAGATAGAATCACAAAAGACATCCTGTTGGAAACAATTTAGCTTGAATCTTTTATTAATTCTTGGTTAATTTTTCTCCTGCAGGTACAGCTCATTCTGCTTTTCTCATGGGACTTATAACCTGAGTAATTCTCTATTTTCCTGGGTCAAATACAGGGCACTAGCTAAATGTAGGGCCCAAGATGCTGTCAGTTGTACCAAGCTACAGCATTCCCCACTGGTTTTAGTGCATGAATCAAATCTTTGATTGCTGGTCATCTTTTTAAAAGTCATCTTTATCTACATTTTGTAGTTCCTTGTATTGGGAATGTATAACCATTAATTTAATAGATTGTACTCAGCTTTGGATGTAACACATTAAGCAGTTTATCATGTAGGGGCCAATAGTAACGGCCAGTAGGAGGAAAATCAGGGGTCCTGCCAAAGTGAAGAGTAGGAAGTCAGCCACGGGGTGATGGAGAACAGATTTTTATATCAAGTCTGTTGACAATGTCTCTCATCTTTTCTATCAGCTAGGTACTTTCTGAGCTGATTAACACTGTTTTTAAAAACAACAAGATTCACCAAGGGCTAGGCATAGACCTCCATGTTTTAAGAATAGGAAGTCTAGACCTCGCCGGGTCTGCAGGACCATCTCAACTAGGGCGTGTAGAGATGGTGATGAACATTTTGTTCCAGTGTGTTAGATCACAATCTACGTTTTTAGTATCTGGTAATTTTGGTCTCCCACGATTGAGGGCTATGGTTTCCAGTGCTGTGGAACTGGCTACTCCTAATCCCAAAAGGGCAGGAATTAGGACTGAGGCCCTTTTTACTTGTGAGGGTGGGTAACCCCCTGTGTTCCCTCCCTCCTCCAGAACACCAGTACACTTGGGGAAGAACATGAGCTAAGATACAGAGTTCAGGGTTAGGTCCAGTGAAGACAGCCAGATGAGTGCAAAGGGTGAGGCCGTTTGTACAGGCAAAGCAAGTTCTCAGCGGGAAGACTAGATGTCGGTGGAGGGGGTAAGAGACATTTTGTACATACACAGTTGAATTACAGTTAATTCAAAATGGAGAGTGCTTTAAGGGGAAACTTACAGACTGAATACAAAGTCCAGAGCCCTGAATGTCTCCCAAAGTAAGGGACTTAGTCCCTTACTACCATGAAGTGCCCCCACTACCATGAAGAACCAGAATCAAGGTTTGAGGTGTTTACAATCTGGGTTCGATATTAGTTACACATAGTCCACTTAGCTTGAGTCTCTGGTATTGCCGGCTTGAAGTGAATCCAATGGCTCTTTCCAGCAACCTTGACGGTCCTGGGAGTACTCAAGGTGACTGTATAGGGTCCTTCTCAGTGGGCGCCTAGGGATGTGGGCTGTCTCCTTTTGATGTAGATTTGATCACCAGGTTGAGCTGCCAGGGGGTCATCAGGTCTTTCAGGAATGGTCTGGTGGCCCCAGAAGAAGTGATGGGTTGAGTGCAAGAAGGGCTACAGAGCCTGTAAGGACTTAACAAGTTCCCCATCAGTGACAGCAGCCAACTTAGCATCTTGGACACGAGGAATCAAAAGGGTGGTTGGCTGTACATGGCCTCAAAAGGAGTCATGCCCTGGAGGTAGGGGGTGCCTCGTGCATGCAGAAGGGCAAAAGGAAGGAGACTTACCGTTTTCGCCAGTCTCGAGAGCCAGTTTTGAAATGGTTTCCTTTATGGTTCTGTTCATTTTCTCTACTTGGCCTGAACTTTGAGATCAGTAGGCGCAATGTAATTTCCAATTGATTTCTAAAGCTGCAGGAAAATTTTGAGTGATCTGAGCTATGAAAGCTAGGCTATTGTTGGACCCCAGGGAAGTGGGCAAACCAAATCGAGGCATTATCTCATAGAGGAGTATTTTAGCTACTGTGAGAGCTGATTCAGTCTGAGTGGTGAATCCTTCAGTCTATCTGGTGAATGTATCTACAAGAACTAAGAGATATTTATGTCCTCCTCTTTCGGGGCCCATTTCAGTAAAGTCTATCTCTCAGTGGTCTTCAGGGCTGTCTTTAGTGTCTCTTTCGAACATCAGTGGGAGCCAGGGTTTACTTGAAAACATTGTGGGCATTTTTGGCTGATCTCTTTAGTCAGGTGAGATAATTTGGGGATAAAATAATGTCCTCGGAATAACTTAGCTAATTTAATTCCTCCCAAGTGGGTGGTCTGGTGGGTTTCGTGGATGAGCTGGGGGTCCAATGATTCTGGGATGAGAATTCACCCATCTGGTAAGGTCTGCCAGCCCTCCGGAGAGAGTTGGGCCTCTAAACTCTTGGCTAATCTCAAGTCTGAATCTAAGTAAGACAGCTTGGGTAGTACGGGTGGTGGGAGAGCTGGGAGGAGCATTATGGGCCCCACTGGTTTTAGTGCCACCTCTCTGGCTGTCTTATCAGTGAGGGCATTTCCATGAGCTATTGCGGTGTCTTCTCCTTGGTGCCCCAAACAATGTATAATGGCAACATTTCAAGGCAACCAAATGGCAGCCAAGAGGTCTAAGATCTCAGGGGCATTTTTGATCTTTGTTCCTGCTGAGGTTAATAGTCTTCTTTCCTGATAAATGGATGATAGCAGGAGCATACTGACTATCTGTCTTAGGGCTTGAGTAAGGGCTATCAGTTCTGCCTGCTGAGCTGAAATTTCTGACCCTAAAGCTTGAGCCCATATTACCTCAGTTTCTGTGGTCACTGCAGCTCCTGCCACTCAAGTACCTTGGTGGAGGTAACTGCTGCTGTCTGGGAAAAGGATGGCTTCAGGCTGAGCAAGCAGGACATGAGTCAGGTCAGCTCACAGGCTTGAAACCAAATCAGTAATGCCCATACAGGTATGTGTTGGGATTGAGGGGTCATCATCTGGCAGGAGAGTCACTGGATTGAGGCAGAAATAGACAGGAACTTGACGCAGTCCGTGTCCAGTAATCGGGCTTGGTACTGGACAATACAAGCGTTGGAAAGCCCTCTATCAGCAGGCAACTGCAATAGTGTCTCCACAGCATGTGGGGCCACTATCTGGAGCCTCTGGCCAAAAGTCAACTTAGTGTCTTCCCTAGTGAGTATTGCGGTGGCTGCAATGGTCTGTAGGCAATTTGACCATCCTGCAGCTGTGGGGTCTAATCACCAGGAAAGATAGGCTACAGGCCTCTTTCAGGGTCCTAGGTACTGGGTACCTAGGTACTGGGTTAAGACCCCCTTTGCTATCCCATGACTCTTGGTTACATGTAATTGGAAAGGTTTGACTAAGTCAGGGAGAGCGAGAGCCTGTTTTAAATCTTTGAAAGCTTGTTCCTCTAACTCAGTTAAAGGTCCAGATGGATCCCTTCCAGCAGAGGTGTAGAGTGGCTGGGCCATTTCAGCAAAACCCAGGATCCACAACCGGCAATAGCCCAAAGCACCTAGAAATTTTCTAACTTGATGTTTAGTCTTTGGGGAAGGGATTTTAAAGATAGCCTCAATCCTTTTAGCCAACAAAGCCTGTTTTCCTTCTTTTAATAAATACCCCAGATAAGTGACTTTGGGCAGGCAGAGCTGTGCCTTTTTGGAGACTCAATAGCCCAATTTGTCTAAGTCTCTCAATAGGGCCTCTGTGGCTTCCAGACAAGAGGACTGTCTGGAATCTGTGGTGGCCAGTAGTAAATCATCTACATACTGAAGCATTCAGATGGAGGGATGTTCTGCCCAAAAATCTTGTAGGTCCTTCCTCAGGGCCTCATCAATTAGAGTTGGCACAATTTTTGAACTCCTGAGATAAACACATCCAGGTCAACTGTCCTCATTCTCCTGTCAAGATCTGTCCATTCAAAGACAAAGAGGGGTTGACTTACTGGAGCCAGTGGTAGGGAGAAGAAGGCATCCTTCAGGTCCAATGTGGAGTAGCAGGTGTGCATAGGAGGCAGCAAACTGAGCAAAGTATATGGGTTAGGAACAGTGGGGTGTAGAGTCATGACTCTTTTATTTACCTCTTGGAGGTCTTGGACAGGTCGATAGTCTGAAGCCCCAGGCTTCTGGACAGGTAGCAAAGGGATGTTCCAGGCTGACTTACAAGGGATCAAAATATTGGCCTCTTTTAGCCTTTGAATGTGCTTGGAAAATTTTTTTTCTTGGCCTGTAAGCTGAGTGGATATTGGTGGACCAGGATTGGGGTGGCCCCAGGGTTAAGGGTGACTACAAGGTTGACTGCAAGTCCCAGTGGGTTGGATTCTGGCCAGACCCCAGGCATCTCCTTTTGTCATTTTTGTAGCAGTGAAGTTGGCGGGGTGTCTGCCAGGGGTGAGTCCACCAGAAACAAGTATCCTTCAGTCAGGAGGAAAGTAAAAAGAATAGCAGACGGAGGAGTGGTAGTCACCTCTGATCTAGCTTTCTGAAGATTTCTAGTCTTTCTGTGAAACCCAAGAATCACTGAGAGGTTTGTGCCCTCAAAAGAGATTTGAGCCTGTAACTTGTGGAGCAAGGCTCGTCTGATCAGGGGATAAGGACATTTGGGCATGACAAAGAAAAAGTGGGTTGGGGACCCTCTGCTCAATTCTGTAATACTGGCCTGCGTCCATGGGTAAGCCTTTATTTTTCCAGTTGCTCCTTGAATGCTCATCTTGGTTTGAGTCAAGGGACTCACTGGCTGTTGTAGGACTGAATAGCTCGCTCCTGTGTTGACCAAGGAGCTGACCTTTTGGGCTATCTCCATTAATTCTGAGAATGCCTTACCTTTGAATCTTTCTAGCCTTTGAAGCTTTTTTCTAATATCTGGGGCTGACTGGGAGACAAACATGATATTTAGGGTGTGTCTATTTTCAGGTGCTTCCAGATCAGTAAGTGTATAGGAGATGGTCCAAGAATGCAGCTGGAGCCTTGTCAGGTCCCTAACTTACCTCTGTTTAGACAGACTAGTTGGCTTCTAAGCACCTGTTTTAAGCGCACCCAAGGGAGTCTGGCAAAACCACAGGAGAGCCTCCTTACCTTGAATAGGGCGAGTGAGGGGCTTGGGGTAGAAGCCCAGAAAAGGGGCACAACAGCCAGTTGGGCTTGTGTCCATCAGAGAAGCCACACTGCTGCCATGCTTTTAGCCCTGGAGAGCTGGAAGTCATCATTGCCCTTGCTGCACGGTATGGGCTTTGGCTCTGGCTCCAGCTCCTCTCAGGTTGCTGCTGTCTGGTTGCTTGTCCTGCTGGTGCTGTGCTGGGAGTTGCTGGGCAAGAAGCAGTTAAAGTGACTTGCTCTGGCTGAATGGTCAGCATACAGTGGAGAGGAAGGGGGAGCTGAGCTATTTTCTGCAGTGAGAGCCTGGAGACATCAGGGCCTTAGGTTTCAGGGTGTGGGGGCATATGGTGGGTGCAGGGCCTTCAGGTAGGGGTGAGTACCCCCTCTCACCAGGGAACCTGCTGGGTGGGGCACCTACAGCAGCAGCAGTAGTGGCAGCTGAAGTGGCAGAACTGTTGCTTTTCAGAGAGTTGAGGTGGACCTGCTAGGACAAAGAAAGGTTTAAAGTCCCTTCTGGAGGCCAAGAGACTATGAAAGCAGGCCATTTAAATTCACAAAAAAGGGAGCTTCCCTAGGTAAACAGGTTCACAGTAGGAAGAGGCTCTCCCACAAAATTCCTGAAAATGCTTAAGAACACATTGCAAAGACAACAAAAAGCATACTGAGCCAGTTACATGAATAACAGACAAATAACAAACATTAAATTGGTATCAAATGAGATTAACAAAACAAAGACAGAAATTAATCGAGAACTAGTTCAACAAATCAACAAGTCCCAGGCAACATCTTGTCTGGGAATGGTCCTGGAGATTTTAATGTTACAGTCAACATCTCCAAGGACCCCCAAGGGGTACCCACAACAAAAACTAGAACAATCTTACCAGTAAGGATCTGGACTACTTGCTTCTAATTAGTGTCCAGGGGTTTTGGTTTTTCTCTTTGAAACAAAAAGATTCCTCAGGGGCAAGGAACGTCTCTCAGCAGTCCCTCTGAGGAACTATCACTTCAAAGAGAGGGTTGGATCCTATAATCCAGGGCAAGCCCCCACATGAGGTGGGTTTGTGAACAACAATATAGGAATCCAAACAGCCAAATTGATACATTTGAAATTTAATTAACTGACCTCAGGACCACTTGTATACAGATCCTCTCGGTTCCGAGTCCAAACAAGTGGCCCTGAACTGGAAAGTTACAGAGTTTTTAAAAGACAGAATCACAAAAGACATCCTGTTGCAAACAACTTAGCTCGAATCTTTTATTAATTTTTGGTTGACACCTGTATCTTGCTTCTTTTGTTGAGCAGGATAATTTTTCTCCTGTGGGTACAGCTTATTCTGCTTTTCTCATGGGACTTATAACCTGAGTAATTTTCTATTTTCCTGGGTCAAATACAGCGCACTAGTTAAATGCAGGGCTCAAGATGGCATCAGTTGTGCCAAGCTAAAACACCCAAAGTCAAAAGAACCGTGAAAGGTAAACACTGTGAAAAGATTCAGGACATCAAGGCAGCCAGGACTGCACACCTGAAGACAGTCAGGAAAGAGGACTCCAGAACTGCTTCAGAAAGGGGCCAGAATGAGGGGAGAGGTGTGTGCAAGGTGAAAGGGTGTGTTTAGGGGGGATTAATACCAATGCGTCTTTTACTGTATTTTAAAAATTTAAGCATTCACCATATCTTTGCTGCCTGTTCCAGGAGAGAACCTGCCCAGCCTTCGGGACCTGCAGCCCTGCTTTGCCCCATAGAGCTTGTTTATGATTGAGCCCCTGCAGTCTCAGCTGCATTTCCTTATTCAGGACCCCACCTCTAGGGAGTAGATGAGCAGCTCTGAGGAAGCCCTTCAAGGGCAGGATCCAGTGCTTTACCAAGACTTCAGCCCAAGGGGCCCTGAATTTTTTTTCCCCCCACTGGGAATCAAACTCAGAACCTCAGGACCTGGCACTTGCCAGGCAGGTGTTTATGCAGCTGAGCTATATCACCAGGCAAGGGGCCTCAATCTTAAGTTGGCTCCCAGGCTGATAAAAAGGGAACACCTTGGGTGCCTGGGGATGTTTCTGCAATTCCAGACCTTTGGGAGGCTGAGGAAGACTGACTGCAGTTGAAGCCCAGCTGGAGCAATTCAGCCACTTAGTGAGACCCTGTCTCAAAATAAAAAAATTAGAAAGGGCTGGGATGCAGCCTAGTGACAGGGAAAAGCACCTGGGCTCCTGGAGTGACACTTAGGTTCTTCTCCTTGGGCTTCAGGCCTCTTGGGGCTGAGAGGCCTGCACAGCCTGGCAGGACCACTGCTTCCTTGCAGCCTCTGCAGCTGCTCTGGGTGTCACCATTCTGGATTTTTAATCATTGTACCAGGATTCCCTGGGGTTCCCCCTGCTGGGCTGCAGGGGAGGGGCAATGTCACAGAGGCCCAGGTAGAAACCTCAGCAGTGACTTGGGCATTCCAGATCAAGGACCTGGGGCCTTGGGCTCTGCGCTCAGCCCTGACATGTGACTCACTGGCTTCTTCAACTCCAGATTCAAGGTCAGGGTCAGCCCTGCTTGTCTCTGGCAGAGGGGGAGAAGTGGGAAAGTGGAAGGGAAGGTCAGAACATGCTGAGCCAGCTACTTAGAGAAACGAAATGTCTTTCTTTTCTTTTCTTTTTTCTTTTTTCCTTAGCAATTTCCATCATGTTCAGTTTGGTCACATGTTTATAATTTTATTTTATTTTTTTATTTTTTGAAACAGGGTCCGTTATAGGCTGGTCTTGAACTTACTATGTGTGCCAGACTGGCCTCAAACTCGTGGCAATCCTCTTGCCTCAGCTGCTCATCTTGGAGAAATAATCCAAGGATGCTGTTAACTTCCTGCCTCATTTCCCTGGTCTCAGGAGGTGGCTCGTAGCCAAGGGAGCCTGAACTACCTTAGCTCAGACTGAGTGGATTCGCACTGGGCTTCACCCCTGTGGCCTCATCCTACTCCCGGGGCCTGCGGGTCCCAGCCTGGGGTGGCCGGATGAGTCTGGGCCCTGATTTCTGCTCCCTGCCCTGCTGAGGCTGATGAAGGAAGTCCTGGCTTCCTTCTGGATTGGAGAAGTGTCCCAGATTCAGGCGTGTCTAAGCGGGTCCCCTTCTCCTGCGTCTTTTCCTTTTCGGGGTTCTGGCTGGTGCGGTGCTGTGCTGTGCAACGGGAGAGTTGTCCTCATGGCCGAATCTGCCATGGTGGAAGCAGCCATCCTGGAGTGGGCAGTCACCTCTCTGTCCTCTGTGCCTTGATTTTCGCAGCTGTCACACAATGAGTGGTGAGCAGAGTCAACAGTACCCCAGCTGGCAAGAACTGTGGCCCAGGGCATGTACTGTTGACTTAGCCTCAGAGTCGGGGCATCAGAAGCACCAGAGAGAAAGATTCAGGGGTGGTCTGGGTGGGGCTGCGCCAGCCCAGCAGTGGCATCTCACTACTCTTTGCCTCCTCCACAGAGCAAGCTGAGGAAGAAGCTCAGCGTGGTGTGCAGTGAAATCAGCAGGGCATCCCGAGCGCTGGAGGACATGCAAGCCAAGCAGCAGAGCGTGCAGGTGAGCGCCCTCCCCGCCCCACATCTCCTTAACCTCCCAGCCAGACAGACAGGCCGGACCTGGAGGAAGCTGAGGCGCTCCGAGCTTCAGCGCTGAACGGCATCCTGCCAAAGCGTGCGGAAGGCCTTGTGCCCGAGGAAGATGCGTTGCAGACTCCCACTGAAAACCGCCTGGAAACCCAACCTTGCTGGGCAAGGAGGTGCACTTGGGAAGCTGAGGCGGGAAGATCGCCATGAGTTCAAAGCCAGCCTGGGATACACAGCAAGACTGACACAAAAAACACAAAAAAACAGTGATGTAGAAAGATGGGTATAATCATGAGGTAGGCGGGATTAGGAGGGAAAGGTTCATGCCCACTAGGGTTGCATCTGTCTGTGAAAAGGACACGCAGTTGTTTCCCGAGGCTGCTGTGAGAAGTTGCCGCACACTGTGGCTTCTAAGAACAGATCTAAATTCTGTCAGAGTTCTGGAGGCCGGAAGTCCCCAGCCAAGGTGTTGTAGGGCCACACTCACTCTGCCTGCCTCTTCCAGCTTCCAGGGCCCCGGGCGCTCCTTGTCCTGAGACTGCCTTGCACCAGTCCCTGTCTCCATCTCTGCAAGTTCACCTCCCTCCTTCTGGGGCTGTTCCGTCTGTGATGAGGACGCCTGTCCTTGGATTGAGGGTCCACCGGGCTAATCAGGATGGTCTCACCTGAAGACCATTTAGTTACCTCTTCAAAGACCTTTGTTCTTGCTGCTCACCTGTAATCCCAGCACTTGGGAGACTGAGGCAGGAGCTTCACCATGAGTTCAAGACCAACCAGCCTGGACTACATAGTAAGACCCTGTTTCAAAAAGAAAACCAAAGAAAACAACCAAAAGACCCTTGTTGTTGCTGAGGTTAAAATCACACTCTGGATTGTGGATCTGTCTTTGAGAGGCCAGCATTAACCATTACAGAAAGTGCAGGGAAACACTGGGCAGAAGTCTTCTAGGGTAAGAGTGGAAATGGTTTTCTTCATTTGTTTTTGTTCCCCCCCCCCCCTTTTCGTGACAGGGTCTTGCTATATAGTTCTCAGTCTGGCCTTGATCTTGCAGTGGTCTTCTTGCCTCAACCTCTTGAGTTCTGGGATTCTATGTATGCACCACCATGCCTGGCTTCAAAATTTTTTTTATGACACCAAATTGCCTTTAATTGAAAGAAGCTTTGATTTTTAAACACTCTGAGCCCTGGCGTCTGTTTCAGCTGTGGCTTACTGAGGGATGCCTACTGGGTAAGGCACTAGCGCTGTGGTCAGCTGGGCAGGTCTGGAGCCATTGTTTTTTCCTGCCCCACAGTGGAATCTCACTGCCTTTCTGAAGGCGGTCTTGAGGCTGAGTGATACGGTGGGATGAACATGTAATTGAGTAAACTGCTGCAAAAAAAAATGCCCCCCAATTCACAGACTGCAGCCACATAGAAGTTGTGCTCTTGGTGAGAGCGCAGCCCACACACGAGTCACCCAGCCTGGGGGGTTGGCTGTGCTCCCCGTGATCATTCAGGGATCCAGCCCCCCTTCCTTCTTGTCATCCTCTTGCTCCATGTCGGCATATCTTTCACATTTTGGTTGAAGTTGGGTGTTTTCCAGCTTCACCACAAAGGGAAATGGGCCAGTGGATCAAGGAAGAGGCAGAAACGTCAGGATTGCACAATGTGTGAGGTGTCAGGACCTCGGGACAGAGACCTGTGGAGAGTGGCAGCAAAGCAGGAGGGTCCTGCAGCCCAAGCCAGCAGGAGGGGCTTAGCTGGACAAAGGTGGCCGTGGCCAACTGGCATGCACCTGCCTTTCTCAGTGTCTGTTAATGTGTCCGGGCATCAGTGGCCTGTAGAACACACTCGGCTGCCCCCTTAGTGACTATTTCTCCTGTGGGGTTTGGGATGTGTGCCAGGGTGACCTGGAAAGTGGACTGGCAGTGATGAACAAGATGGCAGAGTCATGTCAAGCTGAGTTTCTACACGGGCTCAGTGTTATATCGTTGTTCTAGTCTGTGGTAAGGGAAGTGGGGAGGGAAGCAAGTAATTTCCTTCCTTCCTTCCTTCTTTTCTACCTCCCTACTTCCCATCTTTCCTTCCTTCTATCCATTCCTCTCCTCCTCTTCCTCCTCCTCTTCCTTCTCTTCCTCCTCTTTCTCCTTCTTCTTTTTCCTTGTGGTGCTGGGGATGGGGCCAGGACCTTCTCACTGAGCTACATCCCCGGCCCTTTTAAATTTTTATTTTGAGACAGGTTCTCACTAAGTTGTAGAATTGCCCAGACTGGTCTAGAACTCATGATCTTCCCGTCTCAGCCTCCTGGAGGGCTGGGAGTACAGCGTACTGCACTCCTGACTAGCAGTTTCCTTTTGCACAAGTGACAGTGTTGCATCTGTCACTCCTGGCTGTGCCTCAGCACTGGGATTTGCTTAGTCAGACCCCAGAGCCGAGCCGCAGAGGGATGTGGGAAATGCAGTCTTGACACGTTCTGTATCCAGGTGGAACTGCTGCATGAGAATCTGCTGTGTAGACCAGCCTGGGATCCTTAGGGAGTTTAAGGTCAGCCTCAACTATGTATGGAGACCCTGTCCCAAAAACAGAACCCCCGCCCCCTAATAAAATAATTACTTAGGAACTGCTCATAGTTTAAAAAATAAAGTGTCTCAGCTGGGTGTGATGGAGCATTCCTGTAATCCCAGTACCTGGGAGACTGAGACAGAAGGGTCTCGGCAAGTTCAAGGCCAGCCTGGGCTACATAGTGAGACAGTCTCAAAAAAAAAAAAAAAAAAAAAGTAAAAGAAACAAAGAAAGACCAGGAAAACAGGAAGAAGAGGTCTAGGAATGTACGCAGCCCAGTGCAATCCCTAGTACCACAGGGAACAGGGAATGGAATGTTCTGGCACAGTGCCCCATCCCATCCCCCTCCTCTCCTCTTGAAGCAGCCTCTCCCGAATGCGTCCATTCTGTGTGTTGCTTTATACTTTTACTGCATCCCTGTGCCATCTCTGTTCCAGTCTCCTGTTGATACATGTCCTGCTCATTTTTGCTGTTTGCTTTTTCAAGCAGTGTTGCTTCTTTGGGTGTGTTAGTGCATACCCGTGTTCCCAGCCTGGGGAAGCTGAGGCGGAAGGATCACCACGAGTCCGAGGCCAGCCTGGGCTACATGAGTTCAAGGCCAGCCTGAACTACGTAGTGAGACTCTATCTCAGAACACGAAACAAAATAAAATAAATAAGTAAAAGCCCAGTGCTGCTTATGAATATTTGAGGTGTGTCTCTAGGGAGGTTAGAGAGCTTTGGGGGAGCATATGCCAAGGTGGGAGTCACTGAGGGGCGGAGGGGGCGCCTCCACATTCTCTCACTGGGTGTTGCAAATGGCTGGCCACAGCGAGCACGCAGCCCCTGCTGTCACTGAGTTCAGGTGCAGGACCCCGGCCCCCTCTCCCAGACACTCAGGGGCCCGCTTGCCTTGGCCTTTAGAATGTTGCAGGCCAGAAGATCGAGCAGGTGACACAGGAATACCGGGAAATGAAGGTGCTCCTTGACTCCTCCGAGGCCAGCACTATTCACAAGATAAAGGAAGAGGAGAAGAGGGTCAGCAGCAAGTTCGACACCATTTACCAGATTCTGCTCAAGAAGAAGAATGAGATCCAGACCCTGAAGGACGAGCTCGAGCTCAGCCTGGCTGAGGGGGACGAGTCCGAGTTTCTGGAGGTGGGTGTTGAGGAGAGCGCTGCTGAGTACTTTCTGTCCTCCCAGAGCTGGGACTGGAGGAGGCCATTAAAGGCGTCCCTGATGAGCTGGGTGTGGTGGCACAGGACTGTAATCTCAGCAACTACAAGTTCGAGGCCAGTTTGGGCTATAGGTCCCCAGTTTCTTGCTGGTCCTCGCCTGAGGTCTTCTGTGGACCTGGCTGCTTATTTTCTGAAGCCAGAGGGAGAATGTGTTTCCATCTCTCTTTGGAAGGAGTTTGACTTGATTAAGTCTGGGTGTTCCGGGAAAATCACCTGTTGGCTCATTCAAAGTCAGCTGATATTGAGTCTGGATTTGACCTGCAGTATTCTTTCCTCTTTGCAGTGCAATGTAAGCTACTCAGGGGGCCGTGCCCCAGTCCACTGCCATCCCATGTCCTCAAGGTGAGGGATTAAGCTGGTTGTTTGCCCTGGAGGGGCAGGAATGTGGGGCTATCCTAGACTGCCACCTCCTATGAGCCTTGTCTTCCTCCCGTCCTCCCTCCTGTGACCCCAGAAGTGCCCTTCTGAAGCATTCAAGTTCTGCTCTTTCTGGCTTTCTGCCTGTGAGGTCCTTGGTGCCCAGGCCTCACCTTTGCCTGCAGCCTTGTCTCTTGCCAGCACCCGCAGGCCCCTCTGTGTCCTAACTGGGGGAAGGCACTATTCACACCCCCACACCCTGTCCATGGGCCTGAGGCAGCAAGGCCCAGGCTGGCTTGAGCTCTTTGCGGTGACTGAGCAGCCAGACTATGACCTGGAGACTTTCCTACACAAAGCTGAAGCTGCCCTGGCCCAGCAAGCCAAGCACTTGCCAGTCCTGCAAGAGGTCATCAAGGCCTTGCGCCTGGCTATACATCGAGAAGAGCAGACAAGCAAACAAATAAGCAGCAAGAAACGGCCCCAGGAACGGCAAATAAAGACCTGTTTGGTTCCCCTGGCGTCTTCCCCTCTGGCCCCTCCCCAGTGAACTTTGGGTACCTGGCAGGTTGGTCAGGGTCTGTGCAGGGGTAGGTTCTGGTAAATGCCAAGTGTTGGAGCACCTGGGGTGGGGAACATTACTTTCCTTTTCCTCAGATTGGGAGCAAGAGGAAGACGCTTCTAGTAGCCCTGCGATTCACCCTGCTCTTGGCTGAGAGTTCTATCTAGTTTCCCCGGGGCAGTGTCCTGTCCACACTGGTGGCTGCTAGTGGCCTCTCCTCAGGCTGTCCTGGCCCTGTGGGAAAAGGAGGAGCCTCTCAGCCAGCTCGGGGTGCCATATACACTCTTGGTCTGTGCACTTGCGTGTTTTGTACTTCTAAAAAAAAAAGGGTTTGGGTCTTCCTTCCTTGGCAGTTTTCGAGGCTCAAGAGAATCCCTAGTATATTTTATGTATTTATGCACCACGTTAAACAATAAAGCAAGAGAAAAAACTAAAAAAAACAAAACAAAAAAAAAAAAAACAAAAAAAAGGATCCTCTGCCTAGTGGATCCTGTCCTGTGTCGAGGGCCAGCTCCCATCTCCCTAGGTCCCCATTATTGTGCCACTTGTTGATCCAGAGCATGTCACTCTGCCTTCACTGTGATGCTAGATGACATTTCAGATGTGCCCACTTTCATGTCATGACCAGAAGCCCATCCATGACTCCCTGCTGCTTCCTCCTCCAGTGCCCCACGCAGAGCCCGTACCTGGCATGCAGGGGCTGCCGCCACCCCCAGAGCCCCAGCCTCCTTGTTCTGGGAGTGCGGGATCGGGGAACCCTTTCTCCTCTCTGCACTATGCTGCCCGTGCCAGGGCCCAGCTCACTGAGAAGGGATTCCTGGTCCAGGCTTCTGCATAGGACCAGACCCCAGTTAGGCTCAAAGCCAGGACCTTCTGTGAGCCCCTCCCTTCCTGTGGGATGTGCCTGGGTGCTGTCCCTGGGGTTACAGCTCGAGGGAAGCCACAGAGGGCCCTGTGTTCCTGCGCTGTCCTAGCCATCACTGGAGGAGAGCGAGGGCACCGTGTCCCAGCTGCTTGTGGGCCACTCATTGGCAGAGTTGCTGGAAGGACGCTGTAAGCCCTGGTGACCTCAGGCCTGAAACTTGAGCTGGCTCCTTGACCTGAGCACCCATGGGCACCGGGAGTTGCTGTGGGTTGGAAAGGACGAGCCAGGCCCCGGCTTCCCCACAGCCCCCTGCCTTAACCACTGCCTGTTCCAGAAAGCATCCAAACTGCTTGGAGTCTCCACGAAGCTAGTCGACATCCCCAAGGTGGAACTGGATCATGAGCTGATGAAGGGCGTCTGCCAGGGCATTGTGGACCTCAAGAATTGGCTGAGCCAGGCTGTGCAGCAGCTCTAGGACAGGAAGCTCCCACGTAAGTGACCTACCTCATTCTTGTGGTATCAGTGTGTCTGCCCAGCACTTTGGCTGGGACATTCTGGGGTTCCTACTCCTTCTAGACATGGTCCATGCAGGTCACTGTAGGAGCCATGGAGTCCATGGTGGGCACCACACAGGGCTTTTGTGGGCTCCCCTTGGTCATAATGGAGGACTTGTCCACCTCACAAGCTAAATTCTGCACACCCAAGTTCTGGTCCCTGAGCAGTGCCCTGCTGGAGGTGGGTGGTGCCCGTGGCCGGGGTCAGCACCTCAGTAGTTGGGTGGATGTGGGTCTTTGCACTGGGAATCTCTTCTTTGTTGTTGTTGTTCTTGTTGTGTTGTTTTGAGACATGGTCTTGCTATGCAATTCAGGCTGGCCTTGAGCTCACTTTGTAGGCCAGGCTGGTCTTGAAATTGCAATGATCATCCTGCCTCAGCCTTACCCAGTGCCGGGATTACAGGTATGCACCACCATACCTGGCTGGGAATCACTTGTGCTTTCCCCATTTCTTGAACTGTCCTTTTTCAGGATTGTCTCTTCCCTCTCCCCTGGGTCATTTTAGAAAAATTATTTCCCTGTCCCCCGTCCCTTCCATGGAGTTTTAATACCAATGTCCAATACAGTGGCTTATATACTATGCTTTTCTACATACAAAGAGTAGATTATTTGTATCCTCCTAAACACCAAATTTTGTCCTTTGAGGGTGATGTTTCCCAGATTCATACAGGTGTCTGGGTAACTCGGATGCTGCTGATTTGAGGTCTCTACGTGGAGAGCCACTTCTGACTCACGCACACACTCTGGATATTATTTAGCAACTGCCATGATAATTGACAAGATTTTTTTTTGCCTGCCTAGTGTTTGTTTGTTTGTTTTACTTTGTAGAGATACAAATTACCTGCAGTCAATGTACAGTTAGATCTGTTGTGACAAAGGATGGGGTAGTCTCCATTCCCTGGGAAATCCTTGCCTGCTCCGTAGGAGTCAGTGCCTCAGACACCACTGCTAGGGTTTCTGTTACTGTTGATTTCTTCTGCCCACTGAGCCCTTTTGTTTTTTAAGTTCAGACGCCCTCTGTTTGGAGCTGTTGAAGCTGGAGATTGACCACATATGCAAGGCTGGAGCATGATCATTCCAAGAATGAAGAGCATCACGTGAAGACGCTGCTTCAGCCCAGAGCACACTTGGCCCCCAAACAATCTGAACAGTGGGTTGCTAGGACAATGGGGTGTCATGTGACATTAAGTTGCTAACAGGTTTAAGTAAATGCCCCTGCAGGGAGCAGCCAGTGCCTTTCTTCCCATCAGGAGAGTAAGGGCTCCACCTGACCCCAGCTTTGTCTCTTCTTTGTTTTTCTCATCCTCTCACAGTCCTTACCCCCAAGAACCTCAGGAGCCACATGGGTTGTGGCAACTCTCACCATTTATATGAGTCATATGTGTGCCAGTGAATTATGTGGAATGGCCAAAGCTGAACAGGAATCAGGGCCGGAGGGAGACTAGTCGCAGTCAAGAACAGAACACTGGAGGCACATCACATGGATAAGATGCTCTAATCTCAAGAACATTAGAGACAAGCCACGTGGAGCTCTTGGGTGTAGAGGTTCCACAAGACACTCAATCTCCCCAGTGTGTAGCTGCATGTGCTGCAGCCACTGGAGCTCACTTGCTGCTCCTCTCACTCCTCCTCCTGCTTCCTTCCTTCCTTCTTTCCTTCCTTCCTTCCTTCCTTCCTCCCTTCCTTCCTTCTTTCCTTCCTTTCTTCCTCCCTTCCTTCCTTCCCTTCAGGAGAGAGGGCTCCACATGGCCTCAGTTTTCTGTATACTGACTCTTATCCTTTTTTCTAGATC
>PVJX010025200.1:0-27194 GCA_004027295.1 Dolichotis patagonum | reverse complement strand
CTTAGAATTGCCTTTGTTATTCTAGGTCTTTTCTGGTTCCAGGTGAATTTTAGGAGTGATTTCTCTAGATCTATGAGGTATGCTAGTAGTATTTTGATTGGGATTGCATTGAATATGTATAAATTTTTGGGAAAATGGCCTTTTCACAATATTTACTCTTCCTATCCATGAACAAGGGATGTGTTTCCATTTTCTGAGGTCCTCTTCTATTTCTTTTTCAGGGTGTTATAATTTGCCCTGAATAGATTTTTTACTTCTTTCATGAGATTAATTCCTAAGTATTTCATTTTTTTGGATGCCATTTTGAAGGTTGTGGCTTGCCTTATTTCTCTCTCAGTGGTATTGCTGTAAGTGCATACGAATGCCGTTGAATTTTACTATTGACTTTGTATCCAGCTACATGTTTGAATTTATTCATTATATTTAGGAGTCTTTCAATGGAGTTTTTGGGAGTGTTCTGTGCAGAGTATCATGTCATCTGCAAATAATGATAATTTAACTTCCTCTTTTCCTGTCTTTTGTCCTTCTATTTCTCTCTCTTGTCTAACTGCTCTGGTTAGAATTTCCAGTACCATGTTGAATAGGAGGAGAGTTAAGGTACATCCTTGTCTTGTGCCTGATTTTAAGGTAAAGACTTTCAGTTTTTGGCCATTTAATATGATGCTGGTGGTTGGTTTGTCATAGATCGCCTTTATCATATTGACATAAAGGCAATCTGTTCCAATTCTCTGTAAAGTTCTTATCATGAATGAATGTCAGACCTTAACAAAAGCTTTTTCTACATCTATAGAAATGATCATTTGATTCTTATTTTTGAATGTATTCATATGGTGGATTATATTTATTGGTTTAGGAATGTTGAAACATCCCTGCATTCTTAAGATGAATCTTACATGGTCATGGCGTATAATCTTCTTGATAATTTGCTGCATCCTGTCCACTAATATTATACTGAGAATTTTTGCACCTATGTTCATTAGGGAAGTGGGCCTTAACCTCTATTTTTTAGTTGGGTGTTTCTCAGGTTTTGGTACTAGAGTAATATTTGCTTCCAGGAATGACTTAGGAAAAATTGTTTCCCTTTCAATTTCATTGAATTGTTGAGGAATTTTGCCATTAAGTCTTCTTTGAATTTCTTGTCGAATTTGGCAATGAATCCATCTGGGCTTGGGCTCTTCTTAGTTGATAAGGACTTAATTACATTTTCAATTTCATTAATGGAAATTCAGTTATTCAGGAGTTTTACACATTCCTGACCCAACTTTGGTATTTCATATATTTCTAGTCATCTGTCCATTTGTTCTGTGTTATCAAAATTATGAAAGCATATATCTTCAAAATAGGTATTGAAGATCTTCTGTATTTCCACAGAGTCTGTAATGATTTCACCCTTTTCATTCCTTATTACATGAATTTGAGTTTTTTCTTACCATTTTAGTAAGATTGGTGAGGGAAAATTATCCGTTTTATTTATTCAAAGAGCCAAATCTTTGATTCATTGATTTTTGTAACATTTAATTAGTCTCTGTTGCATTAATTTCTTCTCTCATATTTATAAGTTCCTCCCTTCTCTTTGCTATGGGCTTGACTTGTTCTTCTTTTTCTAGATGTTTGTCATATAACATCAAGTTATTTATTTGTGTTTGTTCTGTTTTCCTGATGTGGGAATTCACTGCAATAAATTTTTCTCTGAGGACTGTTTTCATTGCATCCCACAGATTCTGGTAAGTTGTATTAGTATTTTCATTTGCTTGTGGATATTGTTTAATTTTTTCTTTAATTTCCTGTGTGACCACTGATTGCTCAAAGGTGCACTATTCAAGTTAGATGTGTTTGTGGCATGTTTGTGGTTTCTTTTATCATTAATTTCTACTTTAATTGTACTTTAATTCAATAACATGCATGGGATAATTTCATTTATTTGCACTTCCTTAAGTATGTTCTATGGGCTAGTATATGGTCTATTTTAGAGAATGTACCATGTAGTGCTAAGAAAAATGTATATTCTGATGTTTTTGTATGGAACATTCTGTATACATCTATCAAGTCCATTTGTTCACAGGTATCATTTCCTTCTGTTATTTCTTTGCTGATTTTTTTGTCTGGTTGATCTGTTCCTTTGTGGCAAGGGCATGTTAAGTTCTCCTGTTATAACTGTGTTTGCTTATTTGATTTTTCATTTCCATTAATACTTGTTTTGATAGATGGGTGCTCTGGAAGTTGGTGCGTATATGTTTAAGATTCTTATCTCTTCCTCTTGAAGTTTTCCCCTAACTAGTATGTAGTGACATTCTTTATCTCTTCAGATTATTCTTTGTTTGATGTTCTGATTGCCTGAAAAAAGAATAGCTGCCCCTGCTTTTTTTGGGTTCCTGTTGCATGAAGTATTTTTTTCTGTTCTTTGACTTTCAGTCTATGAGTTTTTTTTGGGTGAGATGGGTTTCTTGTAGACAACATATGATTGGATGTTGTTTCTTGATCCATTCTGCAAGTCTGGTTCTTTTAATTGGTAAATTGAGACAAATTACATTAATGGTTATAAGTGTTATATATTGGTTATTTTTCATATGTTATCTTTCTGCCGTTGATTCTTTAACTTTCCACTCTGTTTAATTGTCTGCCTTGCTTAATTGTTGTTTCATATGTCTATCTAGAATGTCTTTCAGTATTCTTTGTAGGGTTGGTTTGGAGATCATGAAGTTCTTCAGCTGTTCTTTGCCATAGAAGTATCTTATTTCTCAGTCCATTTTGAAGAACAGTTTTGCAAGTCACAACATTCTGAGTTGGAAGTTGTTGTCCTTTAGGATTTGAAATATATCACTCCAGGCTCTTCTTAACTTTATTGTTTGTGTTGAGAAGTCTGCTGTGACTCTGATACGTTTTCCTTTATAGGCGATCTGTCTTCTATCAGTTTTTAATATTCCGTTCTTATGTTGGATTTCTGGGATAGTGATTACTATATGTCTGGGTGTAGTTTTAATTTTTATGGCTATTTGGGTTTCTATAAGTTTCCATGATTCATATGTCAGTTTCCATTTTCATGTTTTGGAAATTATCAGCCATTACTTCTATAAATAGCCTCTTGATATCATTTATGTTGTCAACTTATTTTTCATTTATCCCTATCAATCTTATTTTAGTTTTATTTGCATCATCTTGCAACTCCTCAATTCTTCTTTCCTGATTTCTTGTTATTTTTAAAAGATCTTTCCTTTCCTGGACACTAGCTGCAATCTTGTCTTCAATGTCTCAAATTCTATCTTCACTTTCATTGAGACAGTTTTGCCAACTTTCAATGTAGTTTTTGATTTCCTGTATATCTCTTTGAATCTGCTTCATGCATTCTGTTTGTTTCTTATATTGTTTATATAGGGTTTCCATCTTTTTGCATTGTTCCTCTAATTTTTTTAACTGTGTCTTCTTCAGATGTGTTCAGTGGTTGTTTAATTACCTTTATCATTTCATTTTTTACTTGGGAGGTTGTCTCTGATTTGAGTTCATTTATAGCTCCCTGGAGTTGTTTATTTCTCTTTATATCATTTAAGATATTTCAGGTGAATGACTTCTATTTTCTCCTATGTACATGACTCCTAGGTTCTGCTGGGTTGGGCTGGAAGTTTGAGATTGCATTTTGGTCTTTCATCTTGTCATTTTCCTGTATTTATGCATTTTGATCAATGTTCCAATGCTGCCCCTAGGTGTGTTGGAAATCATCTCATATGCCCTTGGCTCCTGGAATTTACATAACCTCAGCTCCCTGGATTGAAAGAGGGTCAGTAACCATGGTCCTGTCAGGCCAATGGAATTTCTCATGCCCCCTCCAGGGTTTTAGGAAGCTGTGTGAGCTGCTAACTGCTGGGAACAATGATTTCAAGCTCTCCACAAGCCAGCCCAGATGCATGGTAACTCATCTTGCCCATGATAACATTATTAGTGGCTTTTCAGACTCTGCCTTGACATAGATAACTGGAAACAGAGTGACCCTTATGCCTTCTTTTAATCTGATACAGATCTTTGGAAAATTCCTAAGGATTTCCTCTTGAGTGTCTCCATCTACAGCATGGACTAATGTGCTGGCCCTGAGACAAGAAAATTACCTTATTCACCCCAGACCCTTAGCAGGAAGTTGGCCATAGACAAGTCATATCTGAAATGTTTAGTGGATGACAGCTAGTGAGAAGGCAGAGGGCTGTGGGATACTACATTTAGAGTCAGGGTTTCTTATCATTACACAGATTTGAAAGGAGTTTCCCACTTTAAAGTGGGACTCCTTCATCTCCCTGATGCACTAGAGAGATTCCAAGATGGGGAGACCAGGGAGGTGCAATAGGGAAAAATGGATCTCTGTTAAACTGACCAGCAGAGGAGATAAAAACTATTTCAATATCCACATTATTGGTATCAACTAAAATGCCATCTTCTTTTATGATATCTGCACAGGTAAAATCTGAACTGTATGCAGATCCTCTTGGTGTGCTTTGTGACTCACTCCAAATATGGACACATTGTCACTATGAGGATTTAAGGAGGAGGTCGCCACAGCTATTCTGGAGAATTACAGAATTTTAAAATTGGCTCATGAGAAAACCTGCAGGTAGCAGTGAACTGGAGCATTACTTGTATGTGTTAATACTGAGGCAGCAAAGAATCATATCCATTCCTAAGTTAGTAACAGAATGCAATTGGAGAGAAGGTACAGAGAGGAAGGTATGCCTGTGTGGCAACATGAATGAGGTCAGAAACTTGAAAAAATTGTAGTGTGTCTGGTTTGTAAATCCAGACAGGAAAATGGCACTGTGTTTAACAACATAATTTTAAAGAACTCCACTTCACTGTTTGTTTATCCATTCACACATAGAGTGACATTAATTTCCATATAGAGCAGTTATCATTGAAATAGCTGTAAAAATTCTCATGTTAAGTTTTTTCTTTTAAGTAGTATTTATTCTTAATTTTGTTTTGATTCTACTTGAAATAATATTTAAACATATCAAAATTATACATACTTTGTGATATCATGTGATTTATATTGTTGTAACAAATAGTACAGTACTGTTAGCTGCAGTCACCCTTCTGCTCAGCAGCACCCCTAAAGACCTAGCTAATATGGTAATGCCCTCAGAACCCACTGATGGGCTTCTCCCACTCTTCCTCCTCCAATTTTATGTCTCATAGTTACCTAGGGCCTGTGGGTCACATGCCTGTGCTTTATGATGGCGCCTTGCTCTGCAACAGCTGTCTCAGTGTCTTCAATTTAGGTTTAACATCTTGGGTTTCCACCAAGAGGGATTGGTAACTGTGCTGCTCAATATGTCACTAGCTGCAAGGACATGCCCCTGTGACCTACTTCCACAAATGAATCTCATCTCTCTTAACAGGTCATTCAACTGAGGCTTCATCAATGGACAAACGCTTTTAACATGTTCATGTCTTCCTAAACCTATCACTGTTTTGGCCCCACATTTTTAAATTGGTGCCCTGGGTGTCAGGTCCAGGTGTGAGCTAAAGGACTCATTTAAAGTCCAGACACATGCTTTGGAGACACTTGCTCTGGAGCAAGCATGGATACCATTTTATGGAGGAGTGCCGAAAATGCAACCCAAAATACTTCTTCATATCAAACTGTTAGTAGTACCATTAAACCTTAACACTGAAGTTTCAGTTTAGGAAAAGTATTCATGCACTAAAATCACTTCATTTAAAGAAAAATAAATACCACATATACCATATGTTCATTAACGTTGCTTAGGATTTTCGCAGCTCAACTTGTCCAATTTTATACCTAAGAGCTGAATAAAAGTCCATTTTGTGGGGATTTGAATTATGTTGCTCTCTGGATTTGGAAGACAGATTGTGTCCTACCTGTGATTCATCTGGCCTGGTTATCAGAAACTCCTCTTGATGCACCTTTAAAGAAGATTTAATTTTATGTGTACATATTTGCAGTTCATATAGCTCACAAATGTCTTCTGATTACCATGTGCCTGCTACAAAGATCATAACAGTTACACTAAGTATGGGGGTACATTTGGTTTTTTTAAATTAAGGTATATTCCAGTAGCAAATGCAAAATCAACAGAGAAAACAGACTGTTATAAAATGAACTAAATGTGTATGGTCAGAACTATGAAAATCGGCTTAGGGAGGGAAATCTGAATATATGCATCTGGAGTATCTGTTACTTATTCTCAATTGTTTAACTGATTTAAATGAGTATGGATAGAGAGGGAGGGATAAAGAGGTGGGAGGTAGTGTTTACACTGTACCATGTTGTATTTTATGAATTTCTAACTTCTAGGGTCCAAGAGGAAAGCTCAGGCCCAAGTCCTGCTTGTGCCCTTGGACAGAAATAGTTCAATGAAACCCATGGGCTCTGTGTTTAGTTTCACCAGCTCTCCCCTCTCCCCTCCTCACTGACTCTTAATGGGGCTGGGGCTGAGCTTGGGAATCTGGCATTCTTACATTGCCAAGGTGACCACTGGGCTGTGTTTTCTCAGATCTTATATGTATATAAGTATGTCATGGTTTTAATTCCCTACTCTGAAACCTTTAATTTGACATTTGACAACATCTCATCATGAGAATAAAACTAGCAAATTATATTTTAGATGATGTTCATTGGACTTTTTTTTGTCTATTAGAGACATGGTCTCACTATGCAGTTCAGGCTGGCTTTGGGCTCACTTTGTAGCCCAGAATGGTCTCACATTTGGTAGTGATTCTCCTGCCTCAGCCTCAAAAGTGCTGGGATTACAGGAATGAACCACCACACCTGGTTAATTTGACATTTAAAAGAAATCTCATTTCACAAGATTTTTAATTTTCTTTGTGATGCCAATGGATACCCATTAAGTGAAATTCCCAAATAGAAGATGAATACAGTAAGTACATATGTATGTATTTATGCAATTAATTGTAAGCAAAATTATTTACTTGACATCAAAATTCATCTGATGGCTATGTACCTCAGGCTCTCCTCAGGTCACAGGATGTTAAAAGAGAAAGAAAATCCTAAAGGCCAAATGAAAACACATGCCAGCTTCTGTTCCTGCACTTGCACCTAGTGACTTGTTATTTTCCCCAATGGAAAGAGTGCTGCCTTCTGGTTCTGAGTTGGGAAAGTTTTTGTATGGGCTCACATTGATGTCCCCTCTCTGTGTGTCTGCTGCACTTTGATACAGATCTGTGTCCTTGGGTCTTAGGCCGCTCATTTGCAGGTACAGTGAATTCTTGCAGTTCTCTCGGGGGATAGTGAATCCGCCCCTCGAGGAGTCTCTGTAGCTTATATAACTACTATCATGACTGATGTATGTGATCCACTCTAACCCCTTCCCTGGAGACTAGCAGAAACAGTGCAAGCCATAGCTGCTGAATGTGAATCCCAAAGCTGCATGGAAGTGTTTCAGGAAACCCCCATGCTGCACAATGCCTACTCTGACTTCACCAGCTGCTTCTAAGCCTGGACATCTTAAAATACAAGGACACCCTGCTTAGGAAACTGTCACATATGTACACTGTTTATCCCAGTCATGTCCACTTCCCCTTGCCTTATCCGATGTTCTCCATAATTTACCTTTCAGAAGCTCAAAGAAGAAAACCTGACTCAGCTTCAAATCCATAGTGATCATCAGTACTCAGTCCTGAACACTGATTTTTGGGCATCCAGGGATCAACTGCTATCCAGAACTGCAGGGTAAGAGCTGGACTGGTTTTCATGAGCACGGTGGCCCTTATTTGCATTTCTTCCTGCTTTATATACAGTGTTGTGATTGGACCCTCAGAGCAGGTAATGTCCACAGCCGATGTGAGAGTGCTGGGCAAGGCTGGTAACAAAGACACATTCAAGAGGATATGATAGTTCATGTGACAGTGCTCTGCTGTGTTTTTAACTCTTCATCAGCTTTCATTTTTGTCTGCATACTCATATCATGCTTTTTATATTAATGATTATTGCTTTGTGAACATGTGAAATGTTGAGTGCCATGGACAGCTGTGTTCTCCATATAAGATATGATGCCTTTTGTGCCATTTGCCATATTTATGTTCTTTTTTGCTTACATAAAATAAACTATGAAGTATTTAAGATTTTCTGATTTATTTAACTTATACAGTGCAACAATATTTTCCAGATATTCCCTTGACAGTGAATTTCTCTCATGAATATAGTAAGTGGAGAACTCAAAAAAGTGATCCCCATAAAAATAATGAATAGGTAATGAGGTGAATATATGAATTTCTGAGTCAAATGTAGAAAAGACCAATAGATAAATACAATATTTTCAGCAATTAGCAATCAAAGGAAATAAACTCATATCTTCAATATCTTACTTGAATATTTATTCTGCAATGTGTCCTTATGTACATTTCTTTATTTTTTGCATTTACCATATAATGCTTTGCAAACATTCCCATTTTGACTTTTTAATCACAGATGCCTCTTTCTTTCCTTCCAAGTATTGTAGTCTATGATTTTCACCAGAAAAATATTCCAAAATTCTTTTACCATTTATTTTTATCCAACGTTCTTTATATATTTTATTTATTTATTTATGCATTCATTTATAAATTTTTAAGGTATGAGCAATCAAACTGATGCCCTTGCATTTGCCAAGCAGTCATTTATGCCACTGAGCTAAACTCCTGGCCCCTAAATTCCTTATCACTATATGTGTGTGGCATGTAATGGTTATGTGTCACATCTCGGTCATTTTTGCATTACCTGTTATTACCTTTGCCTCAAATTTCTTCATCTTTCCACAGAAATTAGTTTTCAGTTCCTTAACCAGTTTATTTTGTTCTTTGAATTGTTTCTTATGTGTGTCTTTTATTTTAGACAGATTGTGTGATATTAAACTTTGTTTGTCTAAATTAATTTATACTTATTATTTCAAGATCCAACAATTCTCCTTAAAAGAATTCAAATTTACCTCTTTTCTGGAGGTACACCAAAATTTCAGTCTTCATTTCTCCTGCATGATTATCAATAGGTAACTTCCATTTTATCTATTATGAGCTATGGTAATATAAATATGTGTCACTATGATTGATGACTTTAATACTGTACCATCGAACACATAGTGTAATTCACAATCATGTATAAACATAAGAGTTGTTAAAAATTTAATAATACATCCCTGGACCCAGCATTAGATGGATGGCGCAGAAAAAAGAAAGAGGCCAGTAGGTATTTAAATCCCAAGACTGGCATACAAGAATTGTAGATTGGCTTTCAGTTTAGGGAGTCAAGAGCCTGCAGGGGTGTTGGGACCACATGAGGTGAGTGCCTGTATCCACAGGCTGGCTCAGGTAGAATTGGAGACCTGCATTCCTGGTGATTGAGTTTCTAGTGAGCTTCCAGGGACAGTGGACTGGGAGGTTCCACAGCCTGGGTTCACCACACCCTGTGGCCTTCTTTCAGTTCAGGAGGCAGAGACCACACAGAGGTCTTGGCCCAGTTGAGCTGGCCTGAGGAGAGCTTAAGACCAGCACTCCCAGTGGTTGAGTACATATCCACCCCCCTAGGACAGGAGAGTGCACCCTGGAGATTCCTCAGGGCCCAGTTAACCACACCCAGCTTCCACCTTTCAATTTAGGGAGCTAAGAGCCTGCAGGGGAGGTGGGACTGTGCTAGGTGAGTCCTGGTGCCTTCAGGAGAGTTGGAGACCTGCATTCCTGGCAATTGAGTTTCCAGTGAACTATGAGGGACACTGGACTGGGCCCAGGAGGTTCCAGGGCCTCAGTCCACCATGCCCAGCAGCCTGCTTTCAGTTAAGGAGGGGGAGACCACACAGAGGAACTCTCAGCATGGTTGGGCTGGCCTGGCGAGAGCTTGAGACCAGCACTCCCAGTGGTTGAGTTCATATCTACCACCTTATAACAGGTGACTGTGCCCCAGAGGTTCTGCTGGGCCCAGTTCACCATGCCCAGCTTCCACCTTTAAATTTAGGGAGCCAAGAGCCTGCAGGGGAGTTGGGACCTCATGAGGTTTGGCCAGTCGCCCTGGGAGAGTTGGAGACCTGTGCTCCTAGCAATTGAGTTTCTAGCGAGCTTCCAGGGACACCAGACTGGCCCCAGAGGTTCAAAAGCCTTGTCCGCCATGCCCAGGAGCCTTCTTTCAGTTCACAATACAGGGACTGCACAGACGGACTCTCAACCCACTTGGGCTGGCCGGGGAAGAGCTTAAGACCAGCACTCCCAGCGGTTGAGTTCATATCCACCCACCTAGGAAAGAGCATTGGGCCCTGGACGTTCCTCCAGTCCCAGTTCACCAAGCCCAGCTTCTGCCTTTCAATTTATGGAGCCAAGACCCTGTGGGGTAGCCTGGATTGCTTTAGGAGCTGAGGGTACAGAAGGTGATGCACAACATACCCAGAGGAAACTTTGGAACACCACTCAAACCAAGGAAATAAAGAAAAATGACAAAATTAAAGACCAAGAGGCAGGCTCAAATCTCTAGTCCAGCCCACGAAAGCCTAGGAGCCATGTAGATAGAAGATAATAGAAGCCATACACTTGAAATGGCTGAAATGATATCAACTGAAATAAAGAAGCAACTAGGGGAAGCTATGGAGAAATTCAAATTACAAATAATTGCCCAGGTAAAAGAAGAAATGGTAAAAGGAGTGAAAGAAATAGTGAACACATCTAGTGAAGACACTGCTAAAAAATTACAGGTAAAAAGCAAACACTGAATGAACACTATAAGGAACAAACAGAATATATAAAGCAGATTCAAAGAGATATACAGGAAATTAAAAATTCTATTGAAAGTTGTAAAAACTGCCTCAATGAAAGGGAAGATAGAATTTAATACCTGAAAGATAAGATAGAAGCTAGTGAACAGCAAAGGAAAGATCTTTTAAAAATAACAAAGAATCAGAAAATAACAATTCAACACCTGCAAGATGATGCAAAGAAAAATAACATAAGACTAATAGGGATAAATGAAAAAGAACGGGACAGCCCAAATGATATCAAGAGGATACTTACAAAAGTAATAGCTGAAAAATTCCCAAACATGAAAATGGAAACTGACATTTGGATTAGTGAAGCATATAATACTCCAAATAGTGATAACCAAAATAAAATGACACCCAGACACATAATAATCATGATCCCAGAAATCCACCATAAAAACAGAATATGAAAACTGTTAGAGAGAAGACAGATCACCTATAAAAGAAAACCTATCAGAATCACAGCAGAATTCTCAACAAAAACAATGAAGTCAAGAAGAGCATGGAGTGAAATACTTCAGATCCTAAAGGAAAACCATTGCCAACCCAGACTGATGTACACTGCAAAACTGTCCTTCAAAATGGATGGAGAAATAAGATACTTCCATGACAAAGAACACCTGAAAAACTTCATGATCACAAAACCAACCTAAAAGGAATACTGAAAGATATTCTAGATACACATAGAATAAAACTACCAAGCAATGTAGACAATTAAATAGAATAGAAAGCTAAAGATACAACAGCAGAAAGATAAAGATACAACAGCAGAAAGATAACATGCCAACAATAAACCAATATATAACAGTTATAACCATTAATGTAAACGGCCTCAAATCACCAATGAAAAGAAACAGACTGGCAGAATGGATCAAGAAACAACATGCAACCATATGTTGTCTACAAGAAACCCATCTTACCTAAAAGGAAACCCATTGACTGAAAGTCAAAGGATAGAAAACAATACTTCATGCAACAGGAAACCAAAAAAAAAAAAAAGTGGGAGTAGCATTCCTGTTTGCAGACAATGTGAACTTCAAACCAAGAATGATCCAAAGAGATAAAGAAGGTCAGGGAAAACGTCAGGAGGAAGAGATAACAATCTTAAATATATATGCACCAAATTCCAGGGCACCCAGCTATACAAATCAAATATTAACAGAAATGAAAAATCAAATAAGGAATAACACAATTATAACAGGACACCTTAACATGGCATTAACACAAAGGGAAAACTAGAAAAAAATTCAGCAAACAAATAATAGAACTAAATAACACCTGTGAACAAGTGGACTTGATAGATGTATATAGTTTTCCATCCAACTGTATATTCTGAGAATAATATACATTCTTCTCAGCAGTACATGGGACATTATATAAAACAGACCATATACTAGCCCACAGAACTTATTTAAGTAAATGCAAAGAATTGAAATTATCCCATGATTGTTAGTAAATCAGCAAGAAGATTATACACCATGACCAAGTGGGATTCATCCCTGTAATGCAGGGATGGTTCAACATACGTAAATCAATAAATGTAATCCACCATATCAATAGAGCCAAAAGTAAGAACCACATGATTATCTCTATAGATTCAGAAAAATCTTTTGATAAGGTCCAACACTCATTCATGATAAGAACCTTACAGAGAATGGGAATAGATGGGATCATATTTACCAATATAATAAGGGCCATCTATGAAAAAACAACAGCCAGAACCATATTAAATGGCCAAAAACTGAAAGCCTTTACCTTAATATCAGGCACAAGAAAAGGATGTCCCCTATCACGGCTCCTATTCAACAGTACTGGAAATACTAGCCAGAGCAATTCGACAAGAGGGAGAAATAAAAGGAGTAAAGACAGGAAAAGAGGAAGTTAAATTATCATTATTTGCAGATGACATGATACTGTACATAGAAGAACCCCAAAACTCTATTGAAAAACTCATAGATATAATAAATATATTCAGCAATGTAGCAGGATAAAAAGTAAAAACTCAAAAACCAGTAGCATTCCTAGACACTAACAACAAAAATACTGAGAGATAAATACGAGAAGACACACTCTTCACACTAGGATCCAAAAAAATGAAATACTTAGGAATTAATCTCATGAAAGGAGTATAAGACCTATAAAAGGAAAGTTATAATACTCCAAAAAAGGAAATCGAAGAAGACCTCAGAAAATGGAAAGACATCCCCTGTTCATGGATAGGAAGAACAAACGTTGTGAAAATGGCCATTCTCCCAAAATTACTATACAGATTCAATGCAATTCCAATCAAAATACCACTAACATCTCATAGATCTATAGAAATCACTCCTAAAATTCATCTGGAACCGGAAGAGACCTAGAAAAGCAAAGGCAATTCTACAAAGCAAAGGCAAGGCAAGAGGCATCACAATCCCTAATTTGAAATCATACTACAAAGCTACAGTAATAAAATCAACATAGTACTGGAATAAATGCAGACCTGAAGATCAAAGGAATAGATTGGAAGATACAGCCGCAACCACAAACTCACTCAACCACCTTATCTTTGATAAAGTGGGCAAGCATTTTCACTGGAATAATGACAGTCTCTTTAACAAATGGTGCTGGAAATATTGGCAATCCATATGCAGAAGACTAAAACTAAACACATGCCTATCATGATGTACTAAACTAAAATCTAAATAGATCAAAGATCTAAATATTAAAACAGAAACACTAAATCTGTTGGAAGAGAAAGTAGGTATAAACCTCCAAGATATAATGGTAGGTAGAGAATTCATGAGCAAGAATCAAACCTCACGGGAAATACATTCTAGAATCAATAACTAGTACCATATCTTATTAAAGAGTTTCTGCAAGTCGAAGGAGATTTTCAGCAGAGTGAAAAGAAAACACACAAATCGGGAAAAACCCTTAATGGATTGTCCCTCAGACAAAGGACTTCTGTCTAGAACTTATAAAGAATTAAAAAAAAGTCAGACCCTCAAAATTCAATGACCCAATGCAAAAATGGGCATCTGAAATGAATACACAGTTCTCAAATCAAGAAATATGAATGGCAAATAAGTACATGAAAAAATGTTCATCATTATTCATGACAGAAATGCAAATTAAAATCACACTGAAATTCCATCTCACCCCAGAAAGAATGGCCAGGATACAAAACACTACCAACAACAAGTGCTGGAGAGGTTGTGGGGGAAAAGGAACACTTGTTCACTTTTGTTGGGTGTGTAGACTGGTGCAAGCACTGTGGAAGTCAGTCTGGAGATTCCTCAAAAAGCTGGGTTTGGAAGTCCCATTTGACCCAGCTATTCCACTTCTAGACATATTCCCAGAAGAATTGAAAGCATCATACCACAGTGATATATGTGCACCCATGTTTATAGCTGCACCATTTATAATAGCCAGATCTTGGAAACAACCTAAGTGCCCATCAACTGAGGAATGGATAAAAAAGTTGTGGCATTTTTATACAATGGAGTACTGATCAGTTATGAAGAATGATCACATTGAGATATTTATAAATAGTTGGACACAAGTTGAGAGTATATTCATAAGCAAAATAAGCCGAACTCACATGTGTAAATACCGTATAGTTTCCCTAGTATGGAGTTGGTAAGTGTATATAAGATCTTATGGTAATCATGATTTTCCATTTCATTGCTTGGAAGCCTTTCAGTGTTTTCATTCATCACTTACAATTGTTTTATTCTGTTTTATTTGACTTTATTATGCATGATGGTATGAAAAGATATTTTGAAGAAAATAAAACAATATGGCAGCCATTGCTGATTTAATATCATCTTCCTTTGAAGTCCTACCATGCCTCTACTCTGCTATTACCATCGGTTCTATCATGGTGTGTCTTATTGGGATTTTAAAATATGTGATAGTATAAACAAATATTATTGTTGAAAATGAGATATTATAGTAGTCATTGATCATAGTTATTCCATTCAGAATGTCCTGTAATTCTTTCATTCTCTTGAATGGTTTTATACTATTTTGTTAGGCTTGATATTATTGTATTTGAAACTATGCTCCACTATAGCAGTGAAAGACATATTTTGATAGCTACTGTTAATGTCTGGTTGTCTTATTGCAAAGTGTTGTGCTGCTTATGTTGTTCTGTTCTGATCTGCTTTGTTTTTCCCTCTTTTGTTTTATTCTCTTTAAAATAAAAAAAAAGAAAAGAACATTAAATGCCTTCTAGAAATGAGCTATGCAATACTTTTTTGGTTTCAGTTATACTAAGTACTAATCTCTTTTAGTTCATCCAAAGAACAGTTTCTGCTTTCATTGGTTGCTTATTCATAGTTTTTCATCCTTAACCTTGTAACTTGAACAACTGCTTTAAGAGAGTAATATGAAATATATTCATAAAGTTAATGTCCTACTATTTTTTGAAATTCTGTATTCTCTTTATCTGTGTTTTCTGTTTTGATTTTTAGAATTAAGATAAAAGAGATTGAAGAGTATCAAAATGTGGGCTTCCATGGAGTTGTAGAATTCAATAGTAAATAATTTGAATCTCAGTATGTTTTATTTATTAGATTTTTAATTATAGCCTCAGTTTCACTGGCTATTACTATATTGTTCAAGGTTTTTATTTTTTTTAATTTTAGCTATTCATATAAATTTAGAAATCTATTCATTTCTTCTGGATACTCCAATTTATTGGAGTATATGTTTTCAAAATAGTTTCTGATAATCTTCTGGATTCTAGCAGTTTATTGTGATTTCACATTTTTTCATTTTTCATTGCATTGATTTGGACTTTTCCTCAACTTTTTGATGCAGTTGTCTAATACCTACACAAATAGGAACCAAAACCAATTTGTTTATTTTTTCATAGAAACAGCTCCCTAGTTCATGATTGCTTTGTATATTTGTATGAAATTCAGTAAGGTCTGAACTAAGGTTTATTCTTTCACTCTTAAATTAGCATTGCATCTGGATTTTTCAAGGTTTTCTAGGATCTTGAGGTGTATCATAATTTTATTTATTCAGACTTGGTCTGTGTCTTGGTTATTTTTCTTATTGCTCAGACAAAATATCTGATACTGAAAGTTAAAGGAGGAAAGATTTACTTCAGTTCAGAGTTTGTAGAGGTTTCAGTCCATGGTCAGCAGTCTCCAAAGCAGAGAGACATGGAAGAGGGACATCACAGAGGAAACAAAGTTCATGGTGCATCAGGAAGTAGGCAACAAGGAGAAACTTGCCTTTTCCTTTCATTCCATGAAGTATACAAGCCTGTTGTTTTGTATATACTCACTAGAGCATCAGTCTTCAGTAAATCCATTCAGTCACAGGTAGAACTATATTAATTCCTATCTGTGGACTAATTTAATGCCACAGAGCCTTAATCGCAGTACCACATGTCCTAGATCCAGCCAGCTCAGATTCCTCCACCTATGAATATTAGATAGAAAGTAAAATGCTATTTTTTTCATGTGAACATTCATGCCTATAAATTTCCATCTTAAATTTACTTTTATTGTGCCCCTTAGGATCTGGTATTTTTTAATGAGTTCATTTGATTCTTTAAACTGTCATAGTATCTTCCTTGGCTTTTTGTGTGACTCCGTGATTCAAGAAATCACTTGGTACTCATGGCCCACTACAGGCCTCAGCCAGGACTAGTGATTCATAGAGGTTCACTTACTAGGTGTCATGGTTTATGTCGGTGGCCCTCAGGCTTTATGTATTTGCATTGTGCATTTGTGATTGGTTCAATGTCTAGTGCTTGGATTGCTTGTGTCAGTGATACACCCTCCTAGGGGTGGAGCCAAGATGTGATGTCATTGCAGGAAGAGGGTGTGTCTCTCTTTTGCCAGTTTCCACCTTGCTATTTGCAGCTGCCATGAGCTGCAGCCCCGCCATGCCACCCTGCCTTGGAGACAACTGAGTGTGGACTGAAACCTCCAAAACCTGTAAGAAATAAACCTTTCCTTTCCCAACTTTGGGCATCAGGTATTTTGTCTCAGCGCTGAGTAAAAAGTAACTGAGACAGAAATTGGTACCGAGAGTGGGGTCATTGCTGTGACTATACCTGACCATGTCTTTCGAGAGGCTTTAGAAATGGTTTGTGGGCAGTGTTTGGAAAGGTTTGCACATGTCCCCTGGATGCACAGAGCTGGAGCATTTTAGGCTGTTCTGTAGAAGAGATTCTGGTCACAGCTCAGGAGACCAGAAGACTGATAGAAAGCCTGATAGTAAAGACCAGGCTTGTGAGGTTTCTGCTGGGAAGGAGGACTGTATTGGTTGCTGGACTCCCTATGATGTGTGTTATGGCTTGGCAGAAAGTTTGTCTGCATTTTGCTCCTGCCCAGAGACTTTGCCTGAGACTGAGATTAAGGGTAATGGACTGATTTATCTGGCAAAGGAAATTTTAAGGCAGTCAAAGGTTGAGGCTGTGGCATGGCTATTGTTGGGGGCTTTTAGCCAGATCTATGGTGCAAATCAAGAGCAAAGAACCCAGCAGGATAATTTAAAACACTGTGAGTTTGGCCAGAAGGAAAACTCCATTATAGCTGTGGATTGTAAAAATAGAGCTGAGACTTTGATTGCTGAGAAGTTACAGAGAGATAAGAAATATGGCCACCAGGCATCCCAGGAAGCAGCAGGTCCCCACCCTTTGCAGCTCCAAAACTGAAAAAGTGAAAGAATTTTCTCAGATGAGAAAGCTTCAGAGCACCATGCTCCAGAATGTCACAGGAAGCCACATGAAGTTCCAGAATGGCAGCAACATAGAAAAGATTTATTCACAATGAAGTAAACAGAGCCCAGCAATCCAGACACTGGATCCCTATAGCCAAGAGAGAGAAAAGCCTGGCTACTGCTCCAGCTGGCAGCATACCTTGGCAGCATCCACATGGTGCTGATTTTAGGTGCAAGGAAAATGCACAAATTCTGAGGGTAAGAAGGCTTCCATCTTGATTGCAAAGGGCCTGGGAGGCCAAGTGGTGTGCCCTTGAGAGGGCAATATGTAAAGATGTAAGTGTGAAGCCAATGGTGCAGTGGAGACCCCAGAATTGTGCAATACCCAGGAATGTGGACCATCCAAGGAAAGCTGCAAAAACCAAGCAAAGAGAATTTAAGAGAGAAGCTTCAGGAGCTGAAATCCTTAGAAGTGCAATGAGGGTGTAATCACTCAAGTGTTTTGGAGCTTCCAAGCAGATTGCTTAAAATGCTGAGCATGGAATTCTAGGACTTAATGTTAGTCCTGCTGGGTGTTGGACTTGCCTTGTTTCTAATGCTTTATATTCCCCCCGTGTGTAACTTTTGGAATGGTAATTTTTATTTTGTGCCTTTACATTTCAGAAATGTTTAACCATGTTTCACTTGTACAGGGGTTATATTTAAGAGTTTGCCATAGATATTGGATGAGACTTGAGACTTGCCCTTCTCAGGAATGCTGAAAATGTTAGGACTTTGGCAACTCTTGGAGATGGACTAAATGT
Source organism: Dolichotis patagonum (assembly GCA_004027295.1). NCBI lineage: Eukaryota > Metazoa > Chordata > Mammalia > Rodentia > Caviidae > Dolichotis > Dolichotis patagonum. The sequence continues at coordinate 8,992 of PVJX010025200.1, read as the reverse complement.
CTTTTGTATAAATGATGTACATGAGTCTTTGGGGGCCAGTGGGTGGAATGTCATGGTTTATATTGGTGGTCCCTAGGCCTCATGTATTTGCATTGTGCGTTTGTGATTGGTTCATTTCCTAGTGCTTGGATTGGTGGTGTCAGTGCTACACCCTCATGGGGGCGGAGCCAGGATATGATGTCATGACAGGAAGAAATTGTGTCTCACTCTTTTGCCATTTTCTGCCTTGCTGTTTGCAGCTGCCATGAACTGTGGACCCGCCATGCCACCCTGCCCTGGAGCCAACTGAGTATGGAATGAAACCTCCAAAAACTGTAATAAATAAACCTTTTCTTTCCCAACTTTTTTGCATCAGGTGTTTTGTCTCTGTGACGAATAAAATGTAACTAATACACTGTGAATCAGCTCCCATCATCAGGCAAGGGGCCGAGGCCTAGGATAGACTGACAGATAAACATAGAAATCTAATTAGTTAATTTTAAATCCTGCTCAGAACCACTTCATAGTGGTCTCCAACAGCAAAGTTTCTGCTTTGTAGGGGATACAGGATTCTTTAATGGAGATTACATTTAATGTCCTGTGTTAAGATGTAACACATCATACCAGGACCGGCAGCTGAGAGCTGGGGCTGCTCAGGAGATCTAGACCCACCCACTGCCCACAAGAAACATTGCTGGGACAGGCCAAAGAGAGCCAGGGCTGCTCAGGATAGCTAGGCCTGACTTTGCCCTCATGGAACAGTGCAGGGACCAGTGGGGGAAGGCCTGAGGTGTATGGGTCTGCCACTGTTGGGCCTGTCCCTCTTCGAGGAACATCTAGGAAGTCTGACACAGGCCTGAGCTGCCTAAGACCACATCTGTGATATCTCCGCTTCCATTGGGAACATTGCACTGCAATGGACTACCATGCTGGCTTGATGAGAGGCGCAGGAACCCCTCACTCAAACAGAAGAACTCATCAGGCTTCAGTCAGTGTGGTGAGCTTTCCCCATAAAATAGAGGCCTGCAGTGGGTAAGTAGGGGCAGAAGTGAAACTCCCTCCAAGTGTAAGACCTTGGCTAACCTGTCAAGTGAGTGGATAATCCACCCCCCACACACAGAGGACATCAGACAGGTTGAGGTGTGTGCCAATATTGACCCACCCCAATTTAGAGGAAATTAAAACAATTATGAGACCCCCAGTGACACAGTAGGGCATCATCAGACACAAACACTATAGCCAGGGAGACAAGGGGACCTGCAACAACATGAAGATATAACAACAGCAGGAACTAAGAGTTGCCCTACATCAATACTTCTGGGTTAGTTAGCCCAGAAAGAATATAGGACTCACCCAACAGACACTGTAGGAGGAATTCAGGAGACTAGATGTCCTCTTCATAGTGCTACATAGCAATTTGACAAACATCAATCACACAGTAGAACACTCAAACACACACTAAAGAAACTTGTGACTGTTGGAATACAAAAACCAGAAATTTACCCAAAAGGTGAAAATGCCTACACAAAAAGGCAAAATGCAGTCCTGAACATCTAGTCCATCAAGGGCAAGTGCAACAGATAATGAAATAGAGGACCCTAAAATTCCTACATCAGAAATCTCTGAAAAGATAGCAAATGAAGTAAAGAAAAAAAATCCATGAGGCTATAGAAGAACTCAAATTAGAAAAAATGTCTTATGTAAAGACAAAAGTATAAACCTTAGTAAATGAGATGCTCAACATAGCTAGAGAAGAAATAGATAAGAAACTACAGGAGCATAAGAAATTGTTTGAAATTTTGAGCAAACCATGAAGAAAACAATCAGAATCTATGAAACAAATTGAAAAAGACATATAAGAAGCAAAAAATTGTATTGAAAGCCTGCATAGCTGTTTAAATGAAGCTGAAAATAGAATCTCGGACCTTGAAGATAGGATTGCAGATAGCGATCTTGAAAGGGTAGAATTGATAAAATCAATTTGATTATTACATGCTTTTGAAGTCTTTTAATGCCTCTAAAGCTTCATTTTTATTAATGTTGTTATATACTGCTGAGACACCATGGTAACCGTTGTAGATCACCTTGTATTGCAGTTTTATGTGACTTTTTCTGCCTCATGCTTTTCTAGGAATTGTTTTGTTTTATATTGCTTTGTTTTGTTTTTCCTGCTAATACAGAAATGATAGATATACATGTAAGGATTCATGCATATGTAGAGCTTATAAACAGTTTACCATAACCAACTATATAACACATGTTCAAGTGAACAACTATTTTGAAGAAAAGAGACACTACAGTACCCAGTTCTGACTCCATAATGTCACGATGTGAAATCCAGCAATACTATCATTCTTTGTTCAAAGTGGTTTTAGCTTGTTTTGTTTTGTTTGATGGGTTTTCCTTTATAGGTGATGTTTATTTTCTCTGATGGCTTTTAATATTGTGTTCTTATATTGAATTTCTGGGATCTTAATTATCATGGGTCTGGATGTAGCTGTGTTTTGGTTGTAGGTGGCTGGAGTTCTGTATGCTTCATACATCTGCATATCATTTCCTTTTTCTTTGCTTGGGAATTTTTCCTTAATAATTTCTGTGAATAGCCTTTGCAATTCCTCTGTTTTGACTCCTGCTTCTTCATTCACATGCTTTCTTCTTAAGTTATAGATCCTGTTGTCCTCCTCTAGTCTTCCAATTGTTACTGCCTGCTCCCTTGTTATTTTTAAGAGATCTTCCCTTTCATGATCACACATTGCAAGCCTGTGTTCAATTTTTGATAGTTTATCCTTGGTTTCTTACAATCAGTTTTGCCAGCTTTCTATGGAGTCTTTAGTTTCCTGATAATCTCTTTGAATTTGCTTCATGAGTTGTAGGATTTTTTTGTATTCTTCATTAAACATTTTCTCCTTTTGTGTTCCTCCATTCTTCTGTCTGTGTCTTCTTGAGAGGTGCCCAAACTTTCTTTTATTAATCTATTTTTCTCCTTTTTAATTTGAATTAATATTTCAGTTTTGATCCCACTTATGAGGTCCTGAAGATATCTCTTTATGTCTGATAACACTGTGTTTGATGTTGCATGTTTGCTGCCCTCAATCTCTTTTGTATTTACCTTTCCTGGATCAATGTTCTCAGGGTTGGGGGATGGGGTTTTTTTCTTATTTCTCCCTTTAGTCATGTTTTTGGTTCCTTCCATACAAGTGTATAGTGCAATTCCCAGCCCCTTTTTTGTTGGTTAAAGTTCCTCTAGAGGACTCAGACTAGAAGCTTCTTCCCTCTACCTTCTGCTATAAGAGATTGAAGTTTAAGCAAAGGCAATGTGCACTGGCTCCTCTTCTCTGGGCCAGTCAACCTTTGCAGGCCTTCAGTGAGTTACTGTGAGACTGTGCTCAGGGAATTAGTTTGTAGCAACCCACTGGGTCCTGGCCAGGGGCATGGCCCAATCCAAGCAGATTCCACCAATCTGCTCTGCGAGGGGAGCAACCAACTGAAGCCACTTCCTTATGAAGTTAAGGCTGTGCTGCCCAAATCCAAGATGTCTTTCAGTTGGTTTCCCCTTTCCCATGGGAAGGCCTTATTCCCATCACTCATTGCTTGTTGATGCTGGTCCCTCAGAACTGCTGGGCTCCCAGACCTTTGACTTCATTGCGGCTGCAGTGCAAATTCACAGTGCCTCTGGGTGGGTTGTGTGCAGGGTGGTGTCTGAGCGAGCTGCATGCAGGGCTGTTCAGCTCCATTCTCTGGCCATTCATGCCAGTCGCATCAGCACAGTTCAGTCATTCAGGTTGCTCTTGGGCTGGAATTCAGGCGGCTTGAGGAGGGTGCCATGCTTGCTTATCTTAGCTTCACTAATGATAGCCCTGAGACCTCATATTTGAGTGGTTTTTTTAACTTTAGTTTCTTCCTGGGTTGAGAGAGTCCATCTCTGTTTGGGTCTCTCCAGTGTGTTATATTCTGGCATTTAAGCTGTCTCTCTCAGAAAGGATCTCTCTCCTGCTACCTACTGGTCTGCCATCTTTGGAAACGCTCAAAAAGAAAAATTTTAAAAGTGCAGGAAATAAGATGATAAGGAGAAGAACAATAAAAGAAAGAAAACAAAACAATCTGCTCCTTATTATAGCTCTAAGGTAGTATACTGCACAATGCACCCTGGTTATACAGCTCCTTTCTGAGTCTCCATCAGCATCTCTGGACACCAAAGGTGCTATTCAGCCCATAAACTCTGTAGTGCTCAGGCCTCATGGTACTCGGCAGAATTTTGGCCTTAGTGTGGAAGAATTCACTTTCAAGCACCAAAGGATGGTTGTTGGACAGAGTATGTCATGGACCCTGAATTAGCTGGTGCTTCTGTAAGTGGTAAGCAGGGTACTGCTGGGATTTTTTAATTTACCAATCATCACAGGTCTGTCTTCTCCTGCAGTGAACTAACCTGGTTCTCCTCCTATGAATTGTTTTCTTTCCTGCAGTGAGTGGCATGAATTAGAAGCTGAATGGACTACAGAACCTGTTTCCTTCCCTCTTTAGTCAGTGCTCTGTTTGATTTTGGTTATGCTCCCACAGGTATGGATAGGTAGAGGCTTGTGCTTTTGTCCTGTAATGAGATACTTCAGTTAATTTTGAGGTGTGGAAGGTGGATTGTGGGTAGCCAAGTACCCAGGTTTCACTGCCTTCTTAGCAGCCTTCTCAGTCTCCATTCCCTTCCCTCTGATAATCCTGACCTCCATTTCCATCTTCTCATTCTGTGATGCTCTAGATGAGTACAGTATGGAACATACTCTGGCTGTGCCACTTTTGCAGGCTCTTCACCTGAGCTTTTCCTCCGTAGTCCACAAAGCAGTAATACCCTGGCTGTGCTCTCAGTGATGCTGTGGACTCTAGGGATTTAGCAGCTTTTTCTTGGATGTAGGTCTCATATGCAGGTGCTGAAAAATGGCCAGGGAAAGGATATTATGCAGACACAGAATCACAGTGGTCATGATGGGAAATGTCCTGTTTGCTGCTACTCATGTTACTTTTTTCCTCAGGACCACATCAGTGGAGGCCACTGCTTGCACCTGCAACTCTGTGAACCATGACTGTCTCAATGCTTAGGCCTGGGTCTCTAAGCAGAACTGTGCCCTTGCTTTTTACTTACTCAAAGACCTGCTGATGATTTCTCATTCACACCTCTGAGTGATTCTATGGCTGTCAGTTGCTCTTGGGCCCTAGTCCATGAATATCTCCCTCACTGGAGTCCTTTTCGTCATGAAGAAAGTTTGTAGGTTGGAGCCAATCCCAGCAGACATGCGCCCTCTTTCAAGTGCCTTAGATTCTTTTGATGGGTGATATGTTCACCCCTGACAAGCCCCAATAGTGGGGCAGGTGTGTAAGACATGCTGGGTGCTGGAGCAGCCCAGTTTCCCTTTCAGCACTCCCCTAATCCTGGGCTTGATTCGGTGGCTCACTCCTGCAGATTACCTTACCGTATCTGTGTTCATCTGTGTCCTGCATTTCTGAGTACCTGCAACTTTCTTGTAAACATCTTCTAACCTTCACTTATGCACCACTGTCTATACTCAGGCCTTATGGCTCATCTTTATGTTTCTTCTTTTGAGGGATTTCTGCTCAATTCACTTGTTCATTTAATGGTTAGGCTCACTCATTTGGTGTTCAGTTTTTTTTTTAATGCTTTTCATATATAAATACTATTCCACTCTTGTAAGAGTAGATGGTAAAAATTTTGTCCCATTCTGTAAGTTGTGTCTTCTGTTAATTGTTTCCTATGCTGTAGAAAAGGTTTTTACCTTGTTGTGATCTAATATTCTTATTGCTGATTTACTTCCTTTGCTACTGTGGTCCTATTCAGGAAGTCTTTTCCTGTGCCTGTAGCTTCAAGTGTATTTCCTACACCATAGTCCAGCAGCTGTGGGGTACCTAGTCTTATAGTTATAGCTTCTATTCATTTCATCTGATTTTAGTACACAGTAAATTCTCATTTCATTCTTGTACAAGTGGATAGGTTTTTTTTTTTGCAGCAACTGCTGAAAACTATATCTTTTCTTTAGCACTTATTTTTGCCTTCTTTGTCAGACATCAATTGGATTTAGGTTAATGAGTTTGTTTTATGTGTTCTGTCTTTTTTTTTATCGGTACCAGGGATTGAACTCATGACTACCTGCTTGCAAGGCAGGTGCTTATGCCGCTGAGCTAAATCCCCAGCCCCCTATGTGTTCTGTCTTATCTTTTTGTCTACATATCTGTTTTGGTGAAAGTACTATGTTTTTGTTACTTGGCTTTATAGTACACTGTTTAATTTGGTATGTTTTGCTTTGAGTGTTGCTTTTTCTCCTTAAGTTTTCAGGAAATATTCTGAGGCTTTTGTGCTTCTATACAAATGCTAGGATTGGATTTTCTAGTTTGGTGAGTAATGGTGAGTTTGGCGGTCTGTATGCTAACAGGCAATACATGGAATCTTTAGATTAGTTTTTTTAATGTGGTCATTTTGACATATTTCTGGTAGTACATGAACAAGAAAGTCTTTTCCATTTTCTAATGTCTTCCACCATATTTGTTCAGTGCTCTGTACTTTTCATTACAAAGGTCTTACACCTTGTTTGATAGGTTGATTCCTAGTTATTTTCTGAATCTATTGTGCATGTAATTGTTTTCATTTCTCTTTCGGTGGTTCATTGTGTTACACAAGAGAGTTACTTATTTTTTTATGGTCATTGTGCATCTTACCACTTCACTAAATTTATTACATTTAACTGTGTCCTGGTGGAATTTTTAGATCCTTTTATATAATCATATCTTCAGCAAATAGAGAGAATTTGAATTATTTTTTTCTTATCTGTATACTTTTTATTTTTTCTTGTTCAACTACATGGCTTTAAATTTGAAATAGTGTAATGAACAGGAGTGACAAGAGCAGACAAAATTGTCTCATTGATAATTTTGGAGACCATGCTTTCAGTTTTTCCCATTACAATATGATAGCATTTGAATTTTTGACATAAAATGTTTATCATTTTGTGAAAAGATTCTTGTAACATATTTGATATAGCTTTTTTCTTGATAAAGGAATGTTAAATATTTTCAAAGTCATTTTCTGCATTTAATGAGAAAATCATTTGTTTTTGTCCATTTTTTATTCATGTGGAATATTAAATTTATTGATTTACAGGGTTAATACATCTATTGTTGGCACATGCTTGACCATGTCATATGATCTTTAAGGTGGCAAACTTTATTTTCAAGAATATTATTGATAATATTTGCATCCATATTCACCCTGGATATTGATGCATAGATTTTTTTAATAATTTTATTTAAAGAGAAAAAAAACAAAGCAAAACAAAACAAAATAGAATAAAGGGTAATGACAATATGGTATTCCAAGGAAAAAAGGAAAAAAACATCTACAAAAAAACTAAGAAATTATTACTTGACAAATTACATACTGACTTGTTGGAAATAGTTGCTCAAATTACAAAGTTAAAACATAATGTAGACATTCAAACAGTGAGGCTGTTAACAGCTCTGCTCCATGATCTGACAAAAACAGCATTAGGGTCATCCATCTTACAAACTCAAATATACATGCAATTATATCAAAAGAGTAAAATTAAACACAACAAAACAGCGCAAAGTGGATCACAAGAAAACAATGTAAGAGACAAAAATTTCAAAACTAGACAATCAGAGATATTCACACTCTATCATATTGACTCTTGTTTTCTTCCAAATAGTTGTCCATATTGTCACATATAAGGAATTCACATGAAACAACCTAGTATGGAATTGATCTAGGCAGGACGAGAAGGGCATTACAGGTCTTCAAGACCAGACGTTAGGGAAGCCAAGAATGGCTGTCATAGTGTCTCTCATTCTCCTCAAAACAGCTGTCCATACCTTCATGTGTGTTGAACTTAAACAAGGCAAAGCAAGCTAAGATCACTTTGAACAAAAAGTGATAGTTTTGCTGGACTTCAAAACATGGCATTATGGAGTCAGAACTGGGTATTGTAGTGTCTCTTTTTCTTCAAAGTAGTTGTTCATTTCAGCATGTGTTATATAGTTGGTTCTGGTAAACTGTTTATAAGTTCTACACATGCATGAGTCTCTACATGTATATCTATCATTTCTGTATTAGCAGGAAAAACAAAACAAAGCAAGATAAAACAAAACAATTCCTATAAAAGCATGAGGCAGAAAAAGTCACATAAAACAGCAATACAAGGTGATCTACAATGGTTACCATGGTGTCTCAGCAGTATATAACAACATTAATAAAAATGAAGCTTTAGAGGCATTATAAGACTTCAAAAGCATGTAATAATCAAACCAGAGTGGGTATCTTAGTGAATCTTGTCATCTTCAGTGTAGTTGCCTATACTCTTAGACTTGATGCTATCCATCACAACAGATTGAAATAAAATCAGTCAATACAAAGTAGCAATCTAACAAACCAGACTCAAATAAGGTCAGTCATAATAAGACAGTATAAGTTATAAAGGGCTTCAGATAGGACAATTAGAGATGATTACCATAATATGTCCTCTTATTTTTGGGATAGCTGACCATGTCCTCAAGTCTAGCGTAAGTAGACAAACTGGAATAGCACATAATCCATCCAAGCAGAGTGGTGAGAATAATGTAAATTTTAAATCTTGTTACTCCATTAACAATATCCTCTGCCTCCCTTTTTTAGACAATTCCTCCCCTTTCACTCTCGTGGGGTGCACTGCTTGTTTTGGGTCCAACTGCCTCCCTATATAGAGCAGCTCAATCGACCCTATCTCCTGATCTACTCTGCCTGTGTTTCTCTCTGTTAGTATTTTGAAGGCCTCTATACTAGAGATTATAGCCAATCTTGTCTGCCTCATTTCTGCTATTCTATTTTTCTGCCATTGATAGTCTATTTTTCTCTTCCACTTCACTGTCTGCCTCGTTCACTGAGGCCTCTCTGCCACTGTTCCTGAAATGCTCGTATTCTTGTTCTCTCTCCCTAGAATGTCCTTCAGTATTTTTTGTAGGG
>PVJX010025199.1:0-27200 GCA_004027295.1 Dolichotis patagonum | reverse complement strand
GCGTTTCAACGCAAGGCGAGGAGGCGCAAACAACTGCACAGTCTGCTCTGATAAGGAAACTGCCAGCCGTCGAGAAAGTTAACCAGGAACGAAGGGACAGCGGCCAGCAAAGCCACCACGCCTAAGCCTAAACTGCACTGTTTTCTGTCCAGATATTCCAATGGAGACAGCTGGAAAACCTGTATTTCAGAGAGAAGAAGTTTTCCGTGGAAGTTCATGACCCGCGCAGGTGAGTGTGAGCGGTCCTTTTCTTACCAGAGTGCCTGGCGCGCTATTGATAACATGAAGTTTGCACTGTCGGTGTTCAGTGCATGCTCGGTTTGGGGTAAGGGGAGAGGACGGGGAACCGTGGGAAACAGTTCACATCAGGCAGTAAGGCTTTGTTTTGTATGTGTGTGTTGGTGCGTGCAGTGAGTCCAGCTGTGTGTGTGTGTGTGTGTGTGTGTGTGTCCGTCCCTGGGGCACTGCAGGAAAACTCTGTGGCACTTTGTAACAAATGGCAGCTTAAATTGGGCAGTAGCCGAGTCTCTTTAGGAAGTTTTCCCAGAGACAAGTATGAAGGTCTGGTCAGAGCTCCTGAAAGACTCAGGTAGGACAGTCACACCAGAAAGACTGTCACCAAAGGAGTTGTGTCCAGTTGTGTCTCCGGGAGCTGGGGTCTCAGGGTGTTGGCACTGGGAGCAAATATGAAAGAAACACAATCAGTTTCTCTCCCCCACATTGTTCCCCAGACAACACGGGGGAAACTCCGTGCTCTCAGTCAGATGCCAGGAACAGGGCCACCGCCAGCAGCAGGGCGCCACCGCCCCTGTGCGCTGTTGCTCCCCTTTGTCACCATCCTCGCTCTAAAGTCATAGCAGCCTGGAAACGCAGCGCATTTCCCTGGCCCGGGCCTGACACCTAACAGGGAATCGCTTGCCTTAGGCCTGAGAACAGGCTGGCGGCACCACAAGCAGCCCTGGAAGACAGTGAAAGGCTGTGAGGAGCCCTGGGGGGCTTAGGTGCCACTGTTGCCCGCCCTGGGCTCCGGAGAAAGTTGGCACCAAGCAACTTCTGAGCAGAGGTGACTGGTGCCTCCCAGGAGCTCTGACCCAGGAAGAAGCCTCGCTCCCTGCAGACCCAGGTAACCCTGGCACAGGGTGCTCTGCTGGGCCATCATCTGCACGGGACCAGCCTCTGCTGGGTCTGAGAGCCCGTCCCAGACACTCTGGAGCTCTGCATCCACGCAGGCAGGCACAGAGGGTGGAGGTAAGCAGGAGGGTCCTTTTCCCATGGCACTCAGGGTTTGAGCCCAGAGGGTCACAGCCCAGGGAGCCTCTGCAGAGCGCTCAGGGACGCCACCAAGGGAGGCTGGATGCCAGTAGTAACAAGCCAGCTGAGGAGTTCTGTCACACTGCATGGCTAGGCAGACGGAGGAGAAGAAAGAGTGAAGTGCATTCCGGCCCAGTGTGTCAGATGCAGAAGGGGACACTGGACAGAGTAAAACCTAAATAAAACTTGATCTTCGAGGGAGCCGAGCGCAGGGAGCAGAGGAACTCTCCATGCCTTGGTCAGTCCGAAGCTCTACTCCTCAGGCACCTTGGACAAATCCTTCAGACGTGCGTGTGTATGGGCTGTGTGTTCTCTCTCCGTCCATCACCCTAATCGGTGATGTAATGCTAAATTCCCTTCATTTTCCTAAGGTCTAGAGATACAGGGAAGGGTCCAAACCTCACCTCACGGTTCCCTGAAGTGGGCTTTTAGCTTATTGAAAGAAAGGATTCACATATATGCTGAGAAACTTCCATGTCCACACCGTAGTGGACATGATAGGGTACAGAAGAAAGATGGAGGTGGGGTCCTGTTCCCTAAAACACTCCTCAGAGTTGGGGAAAGCAGCAGGAGGAGGAACTGACCCCTAGGGAGTCTTGCATGTCCCATAAGTGTTCTCAAGTCATTCTCTCACTGGGTCCTCACTGGGACCCAGAAAATAAGCTCATTCTTGTTTACATGTGGGCAACTAGGCCCAGAAATGCAGGAATCTACTGTTGATTACAAAGCTAGTATGTGGTACAGATAGGATTGGAACCCAGGAAGCCCAAGGCCAGAGTTCACACACAGTCCTACCACCCCGTACACAGGGAGGGTGGACCAGGTGGACCGGGTGTCCTCTCAGCAGCTCTGTGGTGCACCAGGTGTCCAAGGGCCCAGGCTGACATGGACACCAAACTGACATGGACACCAAAGCTGGCCTACCTCATGGGCATGGGCCGTCTGAGCCAGGACTCAAAGGTGCCTTGGGCACTTAGGGAGCCAAACGTGTCAGGTGGGTGCACCTTACCTGAGGCAGCCACACAGACAGAGCCATGGCCCCGCCAGGAAGGGGCACTAAGGACGCGTGTTGACCTGGGGACAGCCCGGGAGGTAAGGAGGTCAGAGGTGGAAGCCCACATCAACACCTTCCTGTCACACAGGGGAAGGGACTTGCTTCAGGTCAGCTGGTCAGGGGCGGAGCCAACCACTGCCAGGCCTCCCGACTCAGGAAGTCACCCTCTCGTGGCCACTGGCACACTTGCATGTGCCATCCCACTACTTGTTGCCTGCTTATTTGGAAGCATTTGTCTTAGCACTGCACCTTACATGGTGTCCACTCTCAGCTGCTCCCCGTGCCAGGAAAGGGGTTACCACCTCATGGTCAGGCAGGGCAGGCCAGCTGCACTAGGCAGTGACAGCGACCTTAGAGGAGGCTCTGGTGGCACTCAGCATCGACCGTGCTTTCTGAGCGGACCGAGACGGGCGCCATCCCGGACTGTCCCTCTCGTCCGTCCCCCAGAGGACACAGGACATGCTGTGGACTTTGCCCTCTGTACAACCTAACTGAATTCTCCTTAAAGATGACCTACCTTTGTTTTTACATTCTGTGGGTTTCATCCATACTGTTTCATTTCTAAGGCTCAGGCAAAATAGGAAAATCAATGGGGTGGGGAGGACCTGACGGGGAAGATGAGCGGAGGAGATACACTGATGACGAGCCTGGGGGAGAGCTGGGGAGGAGCCGAAGCAGATGCTGCCGTGGAAATGGCCGTCTCAGACCTGATGAGTCACCTAACTTGCTCACTCGCCTTACCTGAAAAACAGAAGCTGCAGCCTCTACAACCAGGGCTGCCAGTGCAAAAAGACATTCAAGTCACCTTTCTTCTCTCTTCAGCTTTTCTGGGGGAAAGCACAGTCACACACGCGAGCACACACACACACACACACACACACACTTCTCCTAGGAGGAGCCAGGCTGAGCATTCAGGACCTCGGTTTCCTCTCAGAACCAGAGACCTTCGTGGGACCCCTCCTCACTCTTGGCCTCTTTTCAGTTATCTTCAGCTTTGTGCTCTTTCATGCTTGCATTTTTCCCTTTAGTTTGAACCAAAGGGAGGAAAAGCCTGCCTAGGATCAGGTTTCCAATCACCAAATTCGAATTCTCCTTAAAGATGATAGGCATGGCTTTGAACGGAGGAAAAATTGGCTGTGAAAAAAAAAATGCTACTATTCACAAGCCCTGAAAAAATGCTACTATTCACTGGGTCCCTTTCTTCCCAGTTAGATACCTTAATCTTGAGAGCACACATTGGCCTTCTGGCGCAGGTCAGATGCTCCATCCCCACCCCACCCCGCTGCTCTCTATCCCCCTCTCTCTCTCTGTCTCTCCCTTCCTCCCTCCCTCCCTGACACACATGTTCAAAACTTGTTTGGTCTCACAATAATCTGCCTGTCCTATAACATATACTTCAGTAAGGACACAGCACGTCACCCCATTAATGTGTGGGTTCTGTTGAGAGCGGGCTCCCGTTTGCCTTTTTTAGCTCTGCTTCACTCTTGTCCGTCCGTGTTTCTTCTTGTGGCCTTGCAAGTGTCAGTTCCCCTCCCTCTGCCGCTCTCTCCTGAGAGCCTCTGTCCGAACACGTCTGAAATTAATAACCGTACGTACCTTTCAGGGACTGAAGAATTCCAGGGAAGTGGCCAGTGGTGACGAGGACAGGATGTGCTCCTCTTCACCATAGATGGCGTTGCCTGCTTCATAAAAAGCGTGGCTGAAGGCCATTCTGCTCTGAGAGTTGTCCTGGCCCAGTTCCAGGAGCTGAGCGTTGGAAAGGACCACCCAGCAACCTGGAGTGACCCCACATACACGCAGAGGCTGAGCCGGATTCTGGCCCTGGGGAGCCGGTGTCTGTGTGCACGTGTGGGTACCTGTGTGTGCACTTAGGATTTTTGTGAGCGCATCTGTCACCTTCCCGCCAGTGGGTTCTCACTAAAAGCTGTTGACTGATAAATAATTTCTCCCGTCACAAATGAGATTGAACCTTGCAGTTCTTACTTTCCCAGGGCCTCGGTGACAAGGAGGACGTTTGGGCACAGTGGCATCGCGGTGCACACGTGGTATGCATGTCCAGCATTAATCAAGTCCATCTGGGCTATGGCTATTAGCCAACACCAGTTCTATCTGGACCGAAAGCAGAGCAAGGTAAGCGAGCAAACCTTTCCTCCCGGCTGGCGCTGGCCTCGGGGCAAGAGTTTAGGGATGGGAACCGGATGGCTGGGGAGGCGCCGTGTCCTTGGCCCGAGACTCACACAGGTGCGGACTTGCCTCTTGGGGCTACGAGTGGGAGGAACAGGCCAGGTCTGTGGGAACAGTTCCTACAACTCTTCAGGGGCTCCAGCCGCCTCTACAGCCAGGCAAAGCCCTCCCGAGGATGCGGAAGGTGCTTGGGGGACCTCAGGAGACTGCTGGGAGCAAGCAGCCACCCTCTGGGATGTTTAAATACTGGTGTCTTGTTTTCTTTTCTGAAAAAAAAATAGTAACTTCTGCACTAGTAGACACCACCTAACTGCTTAGGTAATTGCTGTGGAAACCCTCCAGGCTTCTCTAACTGCCAAATTCATTTTTTAAAATGCCAAACTGGAAAAATGAAAACTAAAAAGAGAGCGGCAGCTCTGTTTCCCTGAGGCAGACCTGGAGCCTGGGGCGCTGTACACAGTCCTCCTGTCCGGGAGGTTTCGGCCCAGCCTGGACTCTGCGCCCTCAGGTGGGTGGGAGAATGACGTGGTGTTGGTTCACACGCTTCTGTCAGCGCCCAGCCCTCTCCTTCCCCTCTCTCCCCCCTACTCCCACTCGTTCTGCTCAGGCGCAGGGCTCTGCCAAGGCGGCCCCAGCACCCTGCTGGCCTGGGTGGCTGCAGTGAGGAGCAGTGGGTCCCAGCACCACCAGGGGTCCGCTCCCGCTGCTGGCTGTGTGAGGTCTAGAGGAGGAGGAAGGACCTGGCCCTCCCCGGGGCCCTCAGGAGCGCTTTCTCTTTTGCCCCTTTCCCTTTCCTGTGTGGTTGCTCATTCCCCGGAGGAGGAGGGAGTTGGGCTCAAGTGAGAGGTAAGAGAAGACAGGAAGACAGAAAGCCACCGCTTCGATCCAATTTCAGCTTTCAACCAGGGCCCATCCCCTGTGGCCCCACTGTCTCCTCTGGCCAGCATCGGCTTCCTCTCCTCCATCCTCTCCTGACCCTTCTGGTCACTGTCTGGTGTGACCGAGTGCACAGGGGTAGTATTTTCATGGTTGGGGCTCGTGAGATGTTCCTCAGCCATCCTGGGGACGGGCCTTGGCGCCGAATCTACAGCTCAATTACACCAAAAGGAACTGGGCCAAAGGGATTTGACTCATGCTCAGGCTGAGACAGGGCCAGTGCCAGCGCTCCACTCTCCGGTGACGAGAGCCAGAGGCCGGCAGCCTCGAACACTGATTTCATCCTCTGTGCTGGGTGGTGAGGGGTGGCAAGAGATAGAAGGCCGGGCAGTTCCCCTGCACCCCGCTGCCAGTTCCTCCTCAGGGCAGACCCCCCATACACCAATACCACAATCTGGAGAGGGCACCAGAAATAGCACCTTGCTCAGAACAGTGGTGTTCCACCGTCCATTTGAAACCATGCTGGTTTCCTGCCTTGAGTTTCCCAGTTACTGCAAGTGGCCTTTTCTCAGGTTCTCAGCCGCATGCTCCAAGATCGCCCTACTGTGCCCTCGGAAAAGCTTGTCAGCAGGTTCCCATCCCAGCCACCAGTGCTGCAAGGGAACCTCAGAGAGAAATGACCCCAGGTCACTTATTAAGAAATGTCTTTTAAGAGCCAAATCCAAATGCCGCAGCTCCAGAAAGACCTCTGCTGTCCGTCTCAGTAACTCTGGAGGACAAAAGGAAATGCCCACACTCCTGGGAGCAGAATTTTCTCCCAAGAAGCTTTGTAGGCTCACAGACATTGTTGCACTTCTGCTGGCAACCAATTCTTTGTCTCCTGTAGATGGGTGATGACCAGGTTACCCTACTAGGAAGTTGAAGGACTGTGTTTTCCAGCACCATGACCTTGGACAGGCCTTCCCTCACACACGCTTTGCTTTCCTAATTAGAAAAGAGAAAAGGAAATTCCTGCCCTAACTCAGTAATTGGTCAGAAGCCCAATGTTTGTGAAATTGCTTTAGGAAATGTGTGCTGTCTTTTATTAACAGCACCATGAATCTAACATACGGTACCCTGGCCAATGTGTGCATCAAGTTGAAATTCTCTAAAAAATTCCTGACTTACATCAGAGATGATGAAACTCCTGGTAGGAAATGACATGACGCTACCATTCACTTCTGGAAGGTCGTTCTGTGCAGAGCAGTGGTGTGACCCCTGGGTGGACAGAACAGCGTCTGGGCGAGTCAGGGCCAACAGGCCGGGGTGAAATGCTGCACATGTTTCTGGACAGCTCGTGTGGGCTGGCACGCTGGCATGGCTTCGCACTCTACTGTGTGGGGCTGTGCCAACCATTCCTTTCTCTGAAGTGCCTCAGCACAGCCCAGGCCTCCCAGGCGATGTTTATCAGCCCCGGAGAGACAAGTGCTGTCTAAGCGAGTCAGGCAGGAGTGTGGCCAAGCGAGCTCCTGTGCCCCCCCACGTTCCCTACGGTTCTGCACATGCGTGTGTGAAGGAACCCTTGCACCAACACCAGGAGGGTGGGGGGCTGTGCTGGTTGTGTCCGGGGCTCCTTCAGTAAAAGAAGCTACAGCCACTGGTTAAAACTGTAGTTTAGATATGCTGACCCCGAAGGTCGGAGCATTGTCAGCAGGACCCCAGCAACCTCTGACCCCAGAGTCAAGCAACGCCCTGTGGACTCAGGAGCGAAGATCTGAATGTTTACACTCGCAGAAACATCAGACACTTTTCCTCTGAGCTTGGACTGGGGCTTCTGGAATTGGCCCCAATGAACATCTTCCCTCCCTCTTAGTCTTTTCCTTTCTCCCCTTTTTCCTGAGCTAGGCTGCTATTCTTTATCCCATTTAGAATCAGAAAGACTCAGCGTAGTAAGGAAAATTAAACCAAGCAGGCCTTCCGAAGCTCGAGCGCTCTTCGGGGCCGGTCCAGGGACAGGACTGCAAGGGGAGGGTCCCCCACAGTGTTCACCCCCCCTTCATCTCTCTGTAGCTGTCTCTCCACACCGAGTCTATAGGGTCACTGTGATAGTTCCGCAGAGACGGGAAGTCCTAAGGCTTCTAGGACCCTGATCTCCCTGAGAGGGGGCACCTGCTGTTGCATGGTCAGGTTTTTGATTTTCACCTATGAGACTGATGTGTGGCAGGGTTTGTTAGGGGACAGCCTTTCCATGTAATTAATGAGAGCCTTAAACCGCCTGGCCAAGCCACCAACCCTACCTCCTCGGGCAGATTCCTCCAGGTTCTCACTTATCTCCTCCTCCTGCTGCATGACCTAGCTCTGCATTATCTGATTTAGTCCTAACCCAGCTTCTGCTGTGTGGGCTCTGAGGGTCAGAGAGGCCACCAGTGATGAGTTAGAAGCGGCGGGGTTAGGTCTTCGTGCCTTCAGGATGGCCCTTCGCAGCTGTGTGGCACTGGCCTCAGCCTTCGGGAGCCATGGCCCCCCAGCTGGGGAAGTGAGAGCTCCTTTTGCGAAGCAGGGGTCTTGGTAACAGAGTAGAGCAGGAGGGAAGGAGGGAAGGGACTGTGCTCGCTGTGTTCGCTTCGGAGATAAACCGGCCAGATGGATGCTGTTGATGCGCCGGTCAGAAAGAACAGAAGGCTTTTCCTGCTCTGTGGCAAGCCAGAGCTCGGCAAGGGCTGGCGGCTGCGACTGCTTTGCGAGCTGGGTGCCCCGACGTGAGGAGTCAGCTGAGTTCTCGGCGCACAGAAAAAAGTTGAGGTTAGAAAGGACAAACAAATCAGAGAGCAACAATAGGAGAGAGAGAAGGGAGACAGTTCACACCAAGTAAGCAGAACAAGCAGAGTCTCGGCACTTCCTCTGGCCCGAAGATTTCGTCTTGCTAACAGGAAAGCACGCGGAGACCGGAAGTTGTTATCATTCACCAGTGTGGTCAACAACATCGAGGCCAGAGGAAGGGCAAGGCCCCGGGGGCCCAGACAGCCACTGCTGGACGATGAGGGCCCGGCTGGCACCAGGCAAGGAGACGGCAGAGCAGGGCGAGGAGGCCATGGTACACATGCCCCTCCACGTGCAGCCTTGCGAACCTGCCGGTACCTGTGCTCCGGTCACCCACAGGCCAAGTGTGGGCGAGACTGCGTGGCTGGAAACCAGGACTGTGACCCTCACCCAGGTCCTTTCCAGTGTGCTCCAGCCCCTGGCCAGAGGCCGGAAGCGGAGGAGCAAGGTTACACCATCATTTACAATTGTTCTCATGATGCTGACAGTGGAGCAAAGCCTGGTTTTGTGAAGAAAAAGATAAAAAACAAAATGCCAAAAACACATGTAGGACTTCAAGCCATTTCCCACTTAGAAGGTTGGTAACTAAAGCAGATAGTATTAGCACGGCAGTCACTTTGGAAATGTAATTGTGAGTGCGGAGCCCTCTCCTAACTGTTCTCTTCACTGTGACTGGCAGCCCATGGGGCCAATTAATATGCAGACTAAGTAAGGCGGAGTTGGAACTACAACATGACATTTCTGGAGCACATATTTAGACATCCAAATGGAAATAAAACACCTGCGAAGTGCTTTTAGGGGGTTCCCAAGAGTATCAGTAACTTTCACTAGGACTCAATACCTGACACCCACAAATTAAAGGAGAAATTTATTTTGGCACATGTTTTTAGTCTGTAGTTGGCTGGCTCCAAGGCAGAAAGGAATGATGGGAGGCCCTGGTGAAGGATGGCTGCTCCTGCCATGCGTCCAGGAAGCAGTCAAGCGAGGACGGGGTAGAAGATGCAACTTTCCAGGGCACCTCACAGAGACCTACCTGTCCCACCAGGCCCCACTCCTAGCAGCAAGCTGGCTGTACCTCCTCAACCTTCCAAAGGCCCCACCTGTGACCCCAGGAGGCTGAAGGGGACACCCATATATACACCATATCCGAGTGAGCTGCTCCGTGCCCGCCATGGCTGCAGGCCTAGGCCGCTGACTCTTCATCGTCTAAATGTCTTATGTCACGTGACTAGCGACTGATGATGGGGGGTTTTACACATGTCAGAAAGTTGGAAATTATTTTTTTCTTTATTTTAGCACACCTCTTTATTGATTGCAATGTGTCATGAAGACAAGAAAGGAGAGAAGAAGAGAGGGAAGAGAGTTAGTGCCCTACATATCCTTGCCTGCTTTACCCGGACCCACTCCTGGGTCGGGGAGTGGGGGACATCTTCCCTGGTTTCCACTTGGAAGAGGAGGCTCAGTGAGATTGAGTAACTGCCCCCAAATCCAGACCCTGAATCCCCTACTACAGCAGGGCACAGCACAGCCTGCCGAACCCTCGGCTGGGCCCTTTAGGGGCCGTGTAGGCCTTCAGCCACCTCTGCTCCTGGGGGTTTGCATGACTAGCAGTGGGCTGGGGAACACAGCTGCAGGCTTGAGGACGAGCTACTTTGCTGATGTTGGGACTTTGATCAGGCAGGGGTTTCCGTTCCCTCTGTGAGGTGAGTGTGCCCTCCGTAACCTGCTGGCCTTTTCCTTCCAGTCCAAGATTCATGCAGCCCGGAGTCTGAGCGAGATTGCCATCGACCTGACCGAAACGGGGACACTGAAGACCTCCAAGCTGGCCAACATGGGGAGCAAGGGCAAGATCATCAGTGGCAGCAGTGGCAGCCTGCTGTCCTCAGGTAGGGCTCCCTGACCCAGGCACCCGAGGGCGGATGCCAGGAGGCGGACACTCCTCGGGACTGAAAAGGCGTAGACTACTGTTTCTCATGTAGGAAAGGAGATATGTGCTGTGGCGGGGTGACAGAATTACAAGTGCCTGTTGTCATTGAGAGTGAGGAAGAAGATGTGGTCTGTGTGACTTCTGTGCAGATGGGCAGGTCCCTGTGTCATTCAGTGTTGGGAGGAAGAGGAGAGCTCTAGAGTTTCCGTCTGGATGGCTTTAAGAGCAGGAATGCCCTTTGCTGAGGACGAAGGAGGGAGGGAGGCAGGGTTGGAAATGAAGAGAAGTCACTCCCCAGGCCTGACCCATGGGGCTGGAATGCACTCACTTTGCCTCTGATCCTGGAAAAGAGTAAGATGTCTTCACCCTGCCTGTCCTTCTGGGTCATTTCTATAATTATGTAGCATGTCTAAGGCAACAACAACAGATTAAAAAAGGAAAAAGAAGAGGAAGGGGAACTAAACATTGTCTCATTGGTTTCTGGGCTGGTGCCCTCAGTCACTGCCAGGAAAAAGTTTTAATCAAGAGAAGTGGGGAGAGGATATATGCACTTCCTGGAGCTCAGCGAGGGAGGGCGCAGGGTGCAGGCAGGGCCCTCCGGGGCCCTGGGGGTGTGTTCACAGGGCTCCTGTATTGTTTCCCTAAATGGATCCACCAAAATTATTTGAGTTTTGGGCCCCATAAGAACACAAACAAACAATAGGGCCAAATGATCATTCTTTCTGAGACTTGGAGATTTTCAAGGAAGACTGCTATTAGTGTTGTCACTTGTATCAAAGAGAATGCAATTCAAAGTTAAACCCCTGCCTGGAATTACAGCCACTCCCAGACTCCTGATGAATGCCAAGGGACAGCCAAAGCCAACACCTTGTTTGTCTTTTAGACAACATACAATAGTCTTTCCTCAACCCCCCTCCCCAAGACCCAGAGGCTCAGATTCCAGTGTGGATGGGTCAGCTCTCCTGCCTCCTATCCAGTCCCAGGGGATCCACCCACCACCTCTGCGGTTCTTCCAGCTCAGGGGTTCTTAGATGTGCTTCCAAACTGCTTGGAGAGTGACGGACACAGAATACCGGGGTCCCCCTCCCCGAGGTTCTGTGGGTTAGGGTAGGCTGGAAATGAGTTTCCATCTCCAACAGGTTCTCAGGCGGTGCCTGCTGGTGTAGGCACTGTACTTGAGAGCCACTCTTCCTGCAAAAAGAGATAAAAGCTTAAAGTCATGGAACCCAGTCATGCCCGTGTCCTGGTCCATCTGCCTGGGAGGCCACCTCCAGGGGCTCCGAGCTGTCACTTAGCAGCAGCTGTTGATGAGGTTGTGAACAGGAGCCCCATCCCTTCTAAGAGGAAGCTGATGTCATTAGGCCAAAATCCAAGCATCTTGAAGATTAGCAGGCAGCCAGTCTCTACCTCTGTCAGCAGGTGGACATGCCTAGGGAGTAAGCCACAGGAAAATCATCTTCCAAACCCACCCCTAAACCTGATGTATATGCAGTGTGATTGAAAAATATGCTAGACGTTTAAACTTTATAACACGTATTATAGTAAAAGACAAGCTGCCATTAATCTCCCTCACTTAGCCCATCATCCCTGCCACTCTCTGAAGCAGTTCTGGAAGTGCTCTTAAAAGGTGTCTCTAGTTGGCTGCCTCAATATCCTGAATCAATTCAAAACCACTACTGCTCATGGCCCTTTTGACTTTAGGGAAAAGCCAGAAATTGCACAGTACCGGATCCAGGAAACAAGGTGGAGGAGGGCGCACCGTCATGCTTTTGCAAGCCTGACTTTCTCTTGATGGCATTCGGTAGCAGCGTTCAGTATATTTTTGAGCACACCTTGTGAAGACACTCGTGAAAGAAGACTTCCGGAGCTGCTTCAGAAAGGGACAAGAATGAGGAGATAAATGTGTTCCGAGTGAGAGGGAGAATTTTAAGGAGGACTAATGACAATGTGGCTTTTGCTGTAATAAACATTTCTTTCAACATTCCCTATATATTTTGGTCACATCTCCTAAGCATCTTTGTCCCAAGATGTCAAAGCTGTTTTCCAGTGTTCAGGACTTTAGTGGAGCCCCACGCAAGCGCGTTAGGGGCTGGAGAAGCAGCAGGGGCCACTGCAGAAGTGCCTCCAATTGTGGGTTTCACCCCCTCAGTCCTTTCTGCTGCTGCCCAGCAAGGTAAGAAGAAGCGTGGGTGAGGAGAAGGCCCAGGACTAGACCAGGGAGCAGGGCAGCCTCGCCAAGCTCCGCAAGTTCAAGCCTGGAAAACACCTCTGAGTGCCAGAGTGAGGCTCCTGGGGATACCGCCGCCCACGCTGGTGACCGAACAGTGGTGACAATGGAGGGAGGCGCCCAAGCAGGAAGCCTCGTCCAGGCAGAGGGAATTTCTAAGATCTGCCCCCTCCCTAGGGGTGCCTACCGGCTGCCCCTCAGCCTTTCCAGGCTGGGAGGAGGAAGCCTCCGCCTGGGGAGAGCCCTGGGCGGCCCCACCTGGGCAGGATCCGTGCCACATCCCCCACACGGGGAAACCCAGTGCCTGCCTGAGAACTGAGACAGCTGACTAATGTCCCTCCCCTTGCTTTCTGTCCTTCCTGTCCCCTTGCCGAGTGCTCCCACATATAGGACACTCGCATGCCATTACAGGACAATCCTGATTTTAAATACTCTTTGTTACATGTGGCTGACCTTGCATTGAAACTCTAAGTCAGAAAATGTGTCACAACCAGTGTCTGATTTGATAACTGCTTTCTCTCCTTCCATTCTTACTCAGTGGTGTCTAACCACTAACAGCGCGTTGAGAACCTCGTCACCATTTGAAAATCCTCTTCCTTAGCACCGCTAGGTACCACTAGGTGCTGACACAGCTGTGAACTGACATTTGAAAACACTGATCACAAGCCCTAGATGTGCTGCATCCAGCACTCTGGGAGGTCAAGGCGGGGAGATCCCAAGCTCAAGGCCAGCCTGGGCAATTGGCTACTGGGTAAGAATGGGCCTCAGAATATGGCAAAAACTGCCAGGGGTGTAGCTCAGTGTGAGACCCTGAGTTCAGTCTACCAGTCAATCAATTAGCAGAATCCTGCACATTCCCAGAGTGTGTGCATCTCCATGCTTTCTGAGAGCTTGTAGTACTCTGTACTGTGAGCCCCAGTCAGACCGGCGTTAGACTGCCCAAGGTCACACATGTCAGCTTAGACTCCAGCTGCAGTTCTCTGTCCTTGTCTCTCACTCATCTGTCTGCCCTCCTCTATCCCCATAACCCATCCAAGCGATAACCCGTAATAGCTCTATGGTATAAGCATTGTTTCCTTTGTTGTTGTTGTTGTTGTTGTTGTTGTTGTTCTTGTTTTAGCCAGGCATGTTGGTACCTGCCTAACCCCAGCTACTTGGGAGGCTGAAGCAGAAGGATCACAAGTTCAAGTCTGGGCAATTAGTAAGACCCTATCCCTAAACAAAAAATAAGAGCAGGGGATATGGCTCAGTGCTAGAAGACTTGCCTGGCACATGCAAGGGCTTAGGCTTTTATCTCCACACCTTAAAAAAGTTTTTTTTAAGGCTGAGGCAAGAGAATCATTTGCAAGTTGGAGACCAGCCTGTGCTACAAAGTGAGCCCAATGCCAACATGAACTGCATAGTGAGACCCTGTCTCAAAAAGACAAAAAGAAAAAAAAAATTAAACATTTTTTTAGCTCCCAAGTTATGCTAGGTACTGCTGATGGCATTTAAAAAGTTCAGACCCCTCTCTGCAAAGTTTCTATCCTGTTTATTAATGCAAAACAGAGATTAACTATCTCTATGCTATTAGTAACTCTGAAGGCAATTTTCCTATTTAAGAGCATGGGATTTTCGGGGAGTCCTATTCTTGGTGTCTGAGACCTCAGGTGCTACAGACATGAAGAAATCACTGATGTCTACTGAAGAAGTCAGGTGTCCATGCTATCTAATGTCCTGAGCCGGGGACTAGCATTTCAAAAAGTCATAGAAAACCTGAGCGAGGCCAGCGCCACGGGGGTGGAGACCGCCAGGAGGCACAGTCGGAGCTGCAGGTCGTGTTGGGATCGCTGTTCGCGCAGGGCCTCGGCCACTGGAGCGGGAGGGAGCCCGGACTGTTACCTGCTGTGTCTGTAGAAGCCCGGATACACCTCTGCCGGTAGAGACTCCTCTGCCCTCTATTCCCTCGTGCACATGCTCCCGCTCACAGATGTCAGAAGGCTCAGGCCAACGATGACTTCACGCCATTTGGTTAAGATGTTCCTAGAATTATTTTTTAAGGACCTCAAAATCTTTTTTTTTGTGGGCTCTTCAAAGTGTCTATTCCTCCCTCCCCGTTCTTACTGCTTGAAATCCCAGGAAAGATGGGGGGGGTAACAAAGCGGAAACTACCCACCACGCATTTGTCCCTGTAGCTGGTGAGCCTGGCTCTAGCATATGTGAAAGCGGGAGTCTGAGGTCTGCTCATGCCCCCTTCCAGGGCTCTGCAAGGCAGAACCGCCGCCCTTCAGTGCAGCGCAAGGCTGGGGAGACCTTCGTTCTCGAGATTTTTAAATAAAATGCACGGCACCCCTAGGAAGTGCCGCAGGGCAGGATGGCTTGTCGCATTCGCCGCTCAAACAGAACATGTAACTGGCAGGAAGGATGAGGTGGCGGGGAGCTCCTTGGATGGAAACACAGCGACTCCAAACAAAGCAACCCAGTGCATGGAAACACGAGGGCAGAACAAAGCAATGTGTCCTGTGCCTAGGGAGGGCCCGGCTCTGTGTCAGTGGGGGGCAGCTGAGTCATCTTCAGTGTGATCCACGGGATGATGAAGAATGCGGCAATGGATCTTTGGTTAACACTATTAAAGAAAGTACAACCAAACCTGCAGCCGCTTTCCGTTCTGGGGAAAACACGCTATGCTCTGCACGCCCCAGCCTCGCCTGGGTCCCATCCACGCCGATTACGCAACTGCTCGCACACTCTCGTACTCTGCCTGCCAGCACTTCCTCCCATTGTGGGCTGGTTTATTAATAACTAATGCAACGATGCGGTGCCAGCTGTCTGACATCGCTGCGCGCAGAGCTGGTCTGCTGGGCGCCTGCCAGCCCTGGGTCGGAGTTGTAGCCAGCTCTGCCTTACCCTGGTATAAATCACACAGGGCTTTTGTTTTGTTCTGTTACTGTCTTCCTCGTTTCTCCTTGTTTTTGCCCCTGCTGTGTCTCCTTCATCACTGCCTAGCGCCTTTTAAAGTTCTCTGTGATCGTCCAGCTGTTGCCCCTCCTGTTAGGTCTGACGATGAGCAGGATTCCAGGAGCCTGAATTTTGGTCATAATCCTGACTTTGCTGTTGGGCACGGCCCACCAGGCTCTGCCAAAGGAGTCAGTGCCCAGGGTTTGTTTATGCAGGGCCGTGGACAGTCTGTCCCCGTGGTGAATGTTTCTGGACTCGTTTGAACAGGACTCACTGAGTGGAAGTTGAGGTGGAGACAGAATTGCTCTTTCTGCTCCTATTTTAGGAAAAATAAATAAAGGGGGGCCCTAACAAAGTCGGTTGTGTGGCTATGTTTATATCCTTGGGTGTTACTGTAAAGGAGTATTTGCCTGCTAAGGAGACCTAGGACGGACAGATAGCGTGTAGTCTAAGGGGATGACTTTCCAAAGGTGTGACGGTGGTTAAGCCCAGAGAACGCTTTCTCTGACTGCTGTGTTCCCACTTAGGTGGGCTGTGTCTTGGAGCCCCCTGCACTGGGACCACTGAGGCTCACAGTGAAGCCCTAAGCCTTCGAATTGTGATAGAGCAACAACTCTGGAGCCAGAAAGACCAGCTCTCTCCTTTCTCAGATCAAGGAATGGGTCACAGCATGCCTGTGATCCTGCAGTGCAGGAGGACGAGGCAGGAGGATCACAAAGCCAAGGCCAGACTAGGCAACTTAGTAAGACTGTCTCAAGTGAAAACGTTTGAGTGTCTGCGGTGCAGCCCAGGGGTAGAGTGCGTGCCTAGCGTATGTCAAGGCCTAGTGTCGCGTCTCTAGAACAGCGAAGAAAGAAAAAGAAATGGGAACCATATGAGCCAGCTGTAGACTGTTGTTTCAATTAGATATCTGACCAGATGCTGTCCATTTTGAAAAAACGAATCTGTTCTGTCCCTGCCCTCTTTGAATGACCTCTCTGCCCTTCACTCTCTGGTGAAGGAGCAGCTGAGGCGGGCTCTCCATAGAGAGCAGAGCAACCCTCGACCCTCGTGTGTCAAGAGCACTTTGCTTTTCAAAGAGTTCACTTTCAGTCCCCTCTGAAGTGACTGTTTTATTTCTAAAATTTCTAAGCCCTATGAAAAGTTCTCCATGCACGCATTGTTCACACTGAGAATCACACTGGAACCCGCCAAGACAGTCCCCAGAGACCCTCGATGGTCCTGCCATCTGCAGTGTGGCACTGTTTGGCCGAGTCTCCTGGGACTTCTCTGATGTAAGGAATTCATCGAGGATTTGTCAGGGAAATAAATATCTCTTTATCATGAAAGAGAGTTCAGCCCTCCTCCTACATCCATTCCTGGGTGTCTACTGAAACGTTTCCTACACCTTTTCCAGACCTGCAGGGAGTGCATTTCCTATTATCATTATTATTACTGGTCTACTTTCCCCTCAGAGGTCCACACAGACACGTTATCATCTCCTGCCCTTGCCCTGAGGATGTCAGATACCTTTCTTTGGGCAGCAGTGCCTGTTTTGAATTTCCCCCTCCTTCCCTAAAGGAAAGGAGACAGTCTTCCACTCTCTGGAGACAGTGGCCTGGTCCTCAGCGTTCCCACCCCAGTCAGCAGGACCACTCTGTATCCACAGAGCCGTGGGGATCTTTGCGTGACTGGAGCGCAGTCTCCATCACGGCCCGGAGCAGCCCCTGCCACACACAGGCCCGGGGGGGCTGCGCCTTCCCTCTGCTTCCTTCCACCTCCAACCCGCTGTGTGCAGCTGCCCCTTGGCCTGACATCTGGAAAGTGGATGCCAGCAGCAACAGAGGTGGCTCCAAGGTCTCCATACTGTCCACAGCGTTGGCTAGTCCCCTCAAGGGATTTCCAAACACTCCCTGAAAAAGACTTTCTGGCTTCGGATGAAACATTTAATCTGTCTCTCTGGTGATGTGGTGTTTGGTTTAGTTTTAGTTTTGGTGGTGGAACTGAGGATTGAACTCAGGGCCTTCACACAGAGCTACATCCCCAGCCCTTCAGTTAGTTTTTATAGGGGACCCTTGACTTACGAACTCAATTTGTTCGCAAAGGCTCACTGTTACTCAAGTTGGTTGTAAGTCAAGACTTTTTCCCATAAGAAATAATGGAAATACCCATAATGCATTCCAAACCTCTCAAAGCTCCCTTTAACCAGCCCTTCCACGATAAAAAAGGGGGCATAATTTACCAGAAACAGCAATCATTTTCCTAGTGTATTCACCAAAAAGTTATAAAATCTTTACCAGAAACACTTTCACGCTGCGCTCACTATCCAAGGTGACATCTGTGGCTTGCAGGCAGGGAGGACGGAGTGGAAGGTGGTTACTGTTTGGAAGGACAGTCCCCTTCCACAGGAACAGCAGGAACCTGTCACTGGTGTCCTTTCTCTCCTCGGGACAGTCTGTAGCCCGCTAGGGCCTGCTTCTGGGTCACGAGGTCTCAGCCTTTTCAGACTGCTCTAAACTTGTGTTTCTCTTTTCTTTGACATTGTTCTTTCCGGCTGTGATTGCTTTCTTTACCTTCCCATCCTTAGCTTCTTTTCTTGCTTTTTTGAGGCCATCTTGATAGCAGTAATCACAGCGATTACATAAAGCACTGACTGAAATCATATCCACAAACCCACACATCTGGGCTCAGACTGACGCTTACCTGCACTTTCCTGCCACTGCAAGTCTTCATTTATAACTGCACCTGTGACCAGCATTTGGGTCGTACGTCTTGACTTTGGTCATAAGTTAAACCTAAAATTCAGGTCATGACCCAAGTTGTTTTTATGTGAGGCCAATTGTAACTCAAGGGTTCACTGAGACAGGTTTTGTTTAGAGCCCAGCTGGTTCTTGAATTTATAATTGTCCTTTATCAACCTCCCAGGGTGCTGCGATTACAGGCATGCCCCACCATACCCTCCCTATAGGACTGTCATTTGTTTGGTTGGTTGGCTGGTTGATTTTAGTTCACACTAGCCTTGAACTCACTATATGTCAGTCACTCAGGCTGGCCTTGGACTTACAGCAGTCCTCCTGCCTCAGCCTCCTGGTGCTAGGATTGTAGACATGCATCATTGCCCTTGGCAGGACTGTCCTTTTTATGGCACCTTTTTCACCTCCACATCAGTCAGATTATTGGTGACCTATTTCAGTGAGATCCTTTGGGTACTTATTGAAATGTGATCACAAATAGCCAAAGCCAGAAGATTATGTTCTCCATCTGGTATCAGTTAGACAGATGTTTCCTGGGTGCTCACAGGGAGGGAAGGTTGCTAGAGAGTGACCCTGACACCCAGTGTCAGGGCCTAAGTCAGAGGAGCCTCCTGAAAGGGAGGCAGTCAGCGGCCATCCAAGCTCAGCCGCCTGCTTGGCTCCCGGCACCGGCAGCCTCTCCCTTTGCTGCAGCTTTGCTGGCCTTTGGCTGCTGGCAGGAGCCCTTTCTGCTCCTGCCCCCTGGTCCCACAATGCCCTGCTCCAGGGACTCCTCTTCCCTCACCGGCAGCTCTGCACAGCTGCGGCTGCAACACCTCCCCTTCCTTCTCCCGCTTGAGCCGTGCAGTTCCATGGGAAGAGCCTCGCAGGGGAGCAGAGCAGAGGCAGTGTCACAGGGATCGCCCAGCAGCGACCTGGACAGAATCTTCCGTCCTCAGGAGTTTCCATGTGGGGACAGAGGGGACCAAGCCCTCAGAGCCAAGCTGGAGTCATGGGGCTGCCTCCCTGTGTGCCTGTGCCCTCCTTCTGAGCAGCCGGTGGCATTTCCGCCAGGGCCCAGGGCAGTGTAGCAGGAGGCAGCTCTGCCTGTCAGCCCCGCAAAAATCTTCTCCTTCCCTTCGCCGGAGCCACAGGACCACAGCAGTGCAGTGTCCTCGCTTGTCCACTCTGTCCTCTCCCTCTCCCGCACTGTGGTGTCCTAGAATTGGGATCCCAACTCCCTACGCTGGGAACACCTAATCAGAAAGACGCTAGTGTTCCCATGGTACCTGCTATGTCCTGAGCTTCCGTCTAAGCGTCTTTCAAGCTGATCTCTTAACTCTGCCGATTTTTCATCCTTGATGTATAAGGGAAGAAGCTGGAGCCTTAGGGAGGTGTGTGACCCTCACAGGTCTTGGAGTTCATCATGAGCACAGGTGGAACACAGCAGCTTCTGCACGGACAGCCCCAGGACCAAACAGTCACACACACACTCTAGACATCTTAAGCATTGTTGAATACTGCTTGGTACCTCACCCCCAAAATCGCACATTCTGTGTATCTTCCAGAACTATTTAGAACACCTTGTGTTTTCTTTAGGCCCCCTCCAGCTCATCAGATTTGGACATCCCTCCAAGCAGCTGCCTTGGCTACGGGTTTCTCTATCTATACACCTTGAAATTTCGATCTTCTAGATACAGTAAAGGTGTTCGTCCATCTCCCTACCTCACTAACCTTAAAGACAGCTCCAGTTAAACTCCATTTGGCATTCAGTCTTGCACATATTTGCTTTGGCCTGTTGATAAGAGAAGGTGGGAAATTTTTTAAGCACTGGATGCTAATTAGATCTGCTCTCCCAACCGCAGGAGGCTACTGCAGTGAATGAAAGAAAAAACAAACAGATTGGCAGAATGCTTGTCTTTTCTGGAGGTTTGGATGGGGAATAGAAAAAGATTGGACTGTGTGTATGATTCCTCTTTGTAAAAACTGCAGAACTACTGCTCCCAAGAAGAGGCAACTGCCGGAGTAAGTTTTGATCAAGGTGCAAATTCTTCAGGTTGGGAGGGGTCCTGGCAGGTAGTCAGTTGGGCACTTGATGGATAAGAATGTGATGACTCACAGAAGTGAGTCACCCCTCTTCCACTGCTCAGTAGCAAAAACCTGAATGTCTTATCTATTAGCCCCTCCCAAAGGCAGCAGGTTTACAGCTGTTTTAATTTCTAACGGGCTGAACTTAACAGCATGAAAGAGATTTGTATGTTAAAATAACTGGCAATGAATCATACAGGAGGAGCAGAGACTGCCCATTCCGTTCTGTTCCATCAGCCAGATGCTGATTTAAATTTCTTGTTGTATCTATACCATCGTCTGCGTGTTCCTGCCCCTTTACTTGGGAACCCACCACTGACCTGAGCCCTGGGGCTTTTCTCAGGCTGTGTCTTCCAGAGGGCAAAGAGGTGGCCGGCTGGACAGTGAGCTTCGCCCTCCCGCGCCTGGCAGCCTGTTTCTCCTTCCCTTCTCGCCCTGCCTTCTCTCTCAGGGACAGCCACGAGGCCCTGGCGGAGGGCGAGCTGCCTGCTTAGCATCACCAAGCAGTTTGGGCTCCAACGCCCTGGAGCTTCTCTCTGCGGAGCTGTCACTGGGCGCCTGGCCACCTCTCCTCATGGTGGTCATAGGTGCCTAACCGTGGGTGACAGCCTCCCAGCTCGGTTTACATGGGCTGTGACACGGAGCAGCTGGGACACTCACGGCAACTCAGAGAAGGGCACTTCAGTGATTTCTCTCTTTCTAATTCTGCTAGGGTGTGTGTATGTGTGTACGCCCTAGACTGAGGGTTTCCCTGCCTCAGGCATGGCACCAAGTGCCCCACATGCATGATCTCATATGGTGCCAAGTGCCGAGGCAGGCGGGCTGGTAACTCCCCTAAAGGTCGTGTGGTTTACACTTCAGACCCAAATCTGTTTCACCCTCCCCTAACATGCACCCGTGTGTCCACAGCAGGCTCACTCAGTCACTGTGCCGGGCCTTGTCCCTAGGCAGCAGGTTCCTCTTGCAGAGATTTCCAACCCGAAGGTACACACGGGTGGTAGGCTGTGGTCAGCTTCAGAAAAGGACTCAGGAGCCATTGGGCCTGCTGGGACTCTTGCGTATCCTATGTACTTTGGTATTTAGGCTAATTGTTACAAATAATAGTTTAGGTAGCATTAATCAGCCCTGCACCTAAAGGCCAAATCTTAACTAATCCCCCACCTGAAAACCCAATCACCCAAAAGTTGTGCGCTTTTCTTCCCAGTGTTTAATAATGTGATTTTTGCTGTTCTTGAACATAGTTAATTCTCAGATTTGAGTTAATAAATCACCATTTCCTACTGAGAGGTTAGGCAGGGGTGAAAGGGAAAACTGAATTTTTCACTTGAGCTAGAAATCCTTTAATCTTCTTGGGCCTGAGTTTCTCCTGGCCTGGTTTTTAAATCTCAAGTCTGACTTCCTTGCAGTATTATTTTACATTCTTATTAAATTTTTAGCTGATGTGAGAGACAGTACCTCATTAAATTTTCCTGTATCTTCAAGTGGGATTGCTGACTGTTACTGAGAGAACCAGATTAAGATTCATAATGATTTAACCTTGTCATACGAGATGGATATAGACGAGATATTTTAGTGCTGATAAGCACAGGGTAATTGACTTACAGAGCTGGAAAACCTGAAGCATTTCAAAAAGGAGAGCCTGCAGTAATATCCAAGCTGTGTTACATGCACACGTCACCATACTGATTTAGTACCTGAGAAGCACCAGTGAGGTAATGGAGTCTCGGTGAGAACCAAGCTTTTGCTCTTGAATTTGCAAACCTGTAGCTGAAGCGTATCAAACTACAGCAAAAGAGCCACAGACATGATCCAGAGCTCAGAAGGTCGCTTCAATGAATGCACGACTTAAAGACACTGCACATCTTTCCAGGATGAAATATAATTTAATTATAGTACCTAAGAATATGACAGATGACATTTATTTGCTTGTGCATTCAAGCTCATATTTATTTGTTACTGGGGAGGTATAAAGATGGCACATTCCTACAGTGATAGATGTTCTCAACTGCAAGCTCAAAGGTGCTGTGCAGAGAAAAGAAAAAGCCACGTCTGAGTCAAAATGTACTTATATGCTAGGGGAACTTCACGATCGGGGTTAGCAGACTCTGGTTGCATGGTGATGGAAGGGATGGATGTTTCCTGCCCAGAAATCTTAAATCAAAGAGTAGGCTGGAATGTTTTGGGGGAAGAGTTTGAATATAGCACAGCTATTTGGTTCAAAGCCTTCTGTGGTTCTTACTCAGATGTTTTCGTTACCATGGAAGAAACTGAACCAAATCATGGACTCTGGGAATCCCAGTTGGATTATTCTCACATCTGCCACAGGGTCACTGAACTGTCCAAAAATTTAGTTGTTTCATATGGAAATACAATTCCTACTCCCCTCCAAAAAATAAAGAATTCTGCTGGGACTTTTCTTGGGATTGCTTTGAATATTTTAATTCATGGCAAATTGATACCTTTAAAATACCAACCGTCCAATCCAGGGCACAGTGCATTTGTTTAGGGCTTTAATTTTTCTCTGCAGAGTGTTACAATTTTCACAGAAGGGATCTTGCCTGTCTTTAATTAGATTGATTTCTGTAGACTGTTGGGGTAGTTTGCCATTGTTGTCAGCAGCAGGGCCTGAACCCCTTGAATGCACAATAACACCTGCTTATTTATATCAGTTCTGCTCACCATAGGCATGAGAAGAAAAGCAATAATCACTTTGCCCTTTTCCCGGGAGGCAGTGTGCCTTCCCTAACTAACCGGCAAGAGTAAAGAAGTCTAAGAGCTTCGTTGCAGGAGGCCTGTTCAAGGGTCTAAACAGGACAGCCCAGAAATTATTCTTTTTGTCTCACTTACACTCCTCCCTTTGGCATTTCAGATTATTTTCCTTTTGTTTGGTTCACAGTTTCCTTTCTTCTACAGAGGTTTCATATCCCATAGCCTGCTGTGGGAGTCATCGCAGATAATCTATGCAGGAAAGCACAGAACTTCTATCAGGGACAGTGTGTTCGTGATACAGCATTAAGTTAACAAAATATGATGAAATGCAAATTGTACTTTAAATGTTCATATACACAGAAAAAAAGGCAAAAGAAAATGCCTACCACTGGTTATTTCTGGGTCACTACTTTATGAACTATTTTTCTACCTGCCTACATTTTCAAAACTTTTATGGTACACAGGCATTATGTTTGCACAAAACAAACACTCAAGAAATTAATTAAAATCAGCATTTGTAAATGGACAAAAGAAAATGAAAAACAATGACGAGCTTGAACTTTCATTGTGTAAAATGTATTGAAATTTGCTAGTGAGATTAAGACAGACATGTGACATACCTTAAACTAATCAAGACAGACAGACTTCTTTTTCAGGGCCATTAGCCTTCATGCCATCCTCTGAGCAGCTGTAAATTCCAGGCAGCGCTCGAACTCTCCCCTCTTTGGAAGCTGCTTTCTCCCCATTGCCCCGTCCCTGGGCCAAGCCCCCATCCGCGGTGTGGGACCCAGCTGAAGTCACCAGTGGCCCGGAAGGACACCCTCTGTCCGCTGCCCTCTTTAACCCCACTGTTTACCGGCAGGTTCTCAGGAGTCAGACAGCTCCCAGTCGGCCAAGAAGGACATGCTGGCCGCCTTGAAGTCCCGGCAGGAAGCCCTGGAGGAGACGCTGCGCCAGAGGCTGGAGGAGCTGAAGCGGCTCTGCCTGCGAGAGGCGGTGAGCGGCTGCATATGTGTGGTTTGCGATGTCCCCCCCTAAGAGATGTCCCGGGGAGGTGGGGCCCCACAAGTGCTGCACACACCCACCCTCCATGACGAGCACAGCGGGAGTGAGCCAGTGACCGCTGAGGGACCCTGTAACCTGCGGAAGCTGGTGCTCACAGAACCCTACCAGGGCCCTCCAGAGGCCAGGTGCCGAGCCGTGACAAGCCACGCGCATGCCCGCACATCCCCCAGCGTCCACAGGGCACCCTCTCGTGTGCCACTGCCGCTCGCAGGGGATGACCCACACTTCCCAAACTCTGGGCCTGGATTTATTGTCCGGCAGCTTTTTCTTCTCCCGGGGACATTGTTTGTCTGTGGACACCATGAAGCATCACTGCTGGTCAGCAAGTTAGCCAGGATATCACACGAAGTGTGTGGGTCCCCTTCAACGTCAGGATCTGTCATCTCTCTGACTTTCGCTCTTTAAAAGTGAAATCGTCACCTGTGATACGTTTAAATTCTAAGCAAAGCCGTGTCTTCTCCAGCTGTGACTGCCCCAGGCTCCGTTTTCATGAGCATATAGAGGACGCGGAAGTCCACTTCTGTGATCATGGAAATCTCCGTTCCTCCTTCCGCTCGTTCCATGACCCTTTCTTAGGGGCCTCGGTAGAGTATTTTTAAGTGTAGCACACATTGCTGTGCACGTGTGACCACATGTGTGTGCACATGGACACTGGGAGGCACGCTCCTGGGAGTGGTCAGGTGCCCCGAAACTGGACAAAGCGCTCTTCTGGGAGCCAGAGCTGAATGGGGAGGAGGAAGAGTTCCCAGCCAGCCCTGAGAAGTGTCCCCTCCCCCGATAATAATGCTTTGCAGAGGAAGAATGAGACTCGGGTCCACAGAATGAGATCACGTTACATTGCAACTTGGCTTAATTATGGTCTGGATTGATTTAAGCCGGAGCCCACTCAGAGCAGAACCACATTAGTACAAATCCATTGCAAATCTCAGGGAAGCGGTTGGCTTGGCTGGGGCAATGTGCTATGTGATACTGTTAGTATTAGCGACATTTTTACAAAGAATATGCTTGAAGGATTGAAAAAATACAGGATTTTGTGTCTGCCTTTAATAATTTATAAAGCCTTGTTTTGATTTTAAGAGAAGAAAAGCCCCTAAACCCAACAAGGAGTCCACAGTAGACGTAGGGAACACGTCGGGGCAAGGCTAGCCTGCGCACTAGGGTCTCCCTGTGTCTCCCCAAAACAAAAGCAAAATCGGGAAAACAAGGCCCCCAGTTCTCAGTGGTGACAGCAGAATCATAACACGAATCGAAAAGCCCAACGAGACGCTTCTGCCACCGCTCGTGGCCTGGCTGTCGGGCAGGGCTGGGCGGCCTCTCCCCAGACGCTGTCCTCGGGCAGCTCCGTCAGACTGTGGGAAGCACAGCACCCAGACTGGGGCACAGTGGGGCTTCCAGCAGGACGTGGAGAGAGGCCCCAAGGCAGGGCATGAAATTAGCCTGTGCTCTGGTTACATAAATCAGATGAAATGTCCGCAGAACCAAGATCTCGGCTTGGATACTTCAAGGCTGCTGGTAAAAACTTGGTCGCCTCAATAAAAAAAATATTTTTAAACCACAAACACTTTAGCATTATAAATCCATGACATTGTTAACAACTTCACCCTCCTTTTTCAAGATACAAAGCGAACAAAAACATCCTGATCATATAGAACCTTCAATAGGTTGTATATTTACAGACAGACTCTGAGGAGAACCAATTAAAAAGCTGTAGAATTAACGCATCGCTACTTGGCAGATATCTGAACATGTTTTCAAAAAGGAAGAAAAGCATAGGAAAAATGCCACAGAGAGTGTCAGACTCAGACAGGGGCCACTGTGCTCTGAGTCCCTTACATGGAGGACCAAAGTCCAGGGGTCACCCCCAGTGCTGTGAAGACGGAAAGAGAGGTGCAGGAGACAGGAAGGTGTTGCTTGTGCTTCCGGGTCATTCAGCACACAGGAGGTGGAAAGCAGTGTCCCCTCCACTGATGCGAGTCCCACCACCACTGGACGCCTGGCACAGAAAGGCTTTGTGTGGATGACAAATGTTCCCAGCAGGACCCTCCTGAGTTCCTCTGTGTCCCAGCAGCCCTTTGAGTGTCTGTGCAGCTTCTGCACTGCTCTGGGACCAGGAGGCTTCTTGCACCTGATGGCTGGCTCCACAGTGGGGTCAGCACTGCCCCACACTGATCTCTGCACAGCTCCGCAGTCACCCCAGAGCCCGAAGTACAGCAGATTTTCAGAAGCCTTGTTAATCAAATAGATTACATTTTCATTTTCTTAAAACTCTTAAATTATGTACAAGTTAGTGTCTTCTACATTGAGCATGTCCCTTCATCATTGGCCAGAGGGAATAATTACGCTCCACATTCCATCTTCAAACTGTGTAAGAATGCACTTCTCTGGGATGGGCCGTATGGATACTGCTCCTCCTGCGAAAGGTCGTTGGAAGGAAATCCTGACTTAGATGGCAGGGAATGTCGGACATGGTGGGAGGAGTTCTGAAAGACTCAGTAGGGTTGACGGCTCTCCCTGA
This sequence comes from Dolichotis patagonum, assembly GCA_004027295.1. Classification (NCBI taxonomy): domain Eukaryota; kingdom Metazoa; phylum Chordata; class Mammalia; order Rodentia; family Caviidae; genus Dolichotis; species Dolichotis patagonum. Next base: position 797 of record PVJX010025199.1, on the reverse strand, counting down.
CTGTGTGGCCTGCTTGGTACACGGCAGGCACACAGGACACTCGTTAGATCAGCAAAGGGATGAGGGTGGAGCATTACGAAGTTCAGCACACTTTCATTTACTTGACAGAAATCGATTTTGGAAAAACTGCAGAATGCCTCTGGTCTGATGGGAAAGGAGCACTTGCACACATTTTAGAGATGAGATTTCATTTTGTGAAATTCTGTTGGGGTGTAGCTTCATGCTGATGTGTCTCATCTATTAGTGGATCTGGGCACCGAAGTGTGTGTGTGTGTCCGTGTGTGTGTGTGTGTGTGTGTGTCCGTCCTAGAAAGACGGCTAGCATGTGCTCTGCTCGGTTTCATAATCACGGCGGAAGTGCTTCGTCCATTGCAGGAGCTCACCGGCAAGCTCCCTGCGGAATACCCGCTGGACCCAGGGGAGGAGCCGCCCATCGTGCGGAGAAGAATAGGCACAGCCTTCAAGCTGGATGAGCAGAAGCTCCTGCCCAAAGGAGAGGTGAGCTCTTCTCCGGTGCTGGAGTCTCGGTGACCCTTTTTCCTCCAGGCTCCCGGCTACTTGGTGTCCGTATCTTTCTTTCTGCCTTTTCTGGACGAGCTGGCTGAAGCTGTGTGGCCTCCTGGGTAGGACGAGCTCCCTGGTCCTACTGAGCATTTGGACTTCTGTCGGCGTTGCTTGCCTAACACTGCCAGGCTTCTGTAAGCGACAGTGACAGCCATGTGCCCCTGCCTTCCCAGTGGTGTTCCTGGCCCTCCGTGCTCAGAGCTGTGCCTGATGTCTCATCGGTGGGAGAAAAC
>PVJX010025198.1:0-27183 GCA_004027295.1 Dolichotis patagonum | reverse complement strand
TCCTCCTCCTCCTCCTCCTCCTCCTCCTCCTCCTGTCTTGTTATGTAGTCCAGGCTGGCCTCAAACTTGCAGTTATTCTCCTGCCTCAGCCTCTTGAGTGCTTGGTGCAGTCATTCCTGTGTCTTCCAGTAGAAGCAGTCCTCTCTTCAGGACTAAGACCAACAGAGTCTAAGGTTGCAGAAACAGGAAGCAGAACTTTTGCTGGTGCATCACTAGGGATAAGAGCAAATGCTGCCACTATATCTCAGCCTTATGATTCCTAGACCTTGGCTGGGGACACCTATAGCCCTCTATAGAAGAGTGCCCCACCCCTGCAAGGTGTTGCTACCCAGTGAGTGCTGTCTCTATGTCTTCACACCAAGACAGCTTCTCAGGAGTGTGCAACATGGTAAGGTCAGAGAGGTCGCTGAGCAGCAATGCCTGCAGTACTCCTTTCCTGAGAGGTGAGTGTCTTGAGTAGAGGCAATGCTGTTGAAATACCATGCTGATGGCTATGGTGTTCTGCAAGCCCAGGGATGGTAGATTTGGCAAAAGCAGTCTGTCCAAAGGAGGCAAATCTTAGCTGGTTGTGTGGTGCACACCTGTAATCTCATACTCTGGGAGGCTGAGGCAGTGATACAGGAGGCAGGGCATGGCAAAGCTGGCTGGGAAAATAAGCAGGATCTGTCAGTTACAAGATCCTAGCACAGGGGCCTGGATTTAGCTCAGTGGCATAAGCGCCTGCCTTGCAAGCATATGGTCGTGAGTTCAATCCCCGGTACCAAAAAAAAAAAAAAAAAAAAATCCTAGCACAGTGCCAAATAATTATCATGACTCCATGTGTGGAACTTCCTGCAGCTACCATAAGATGTAGATGGCATAAAAGAGATGAGATGCTAGCAGGAACTGCTAGTGTGACTTCTCACAGTAGCCCGTTCTGTGTTCTAGATGAATGGTATACTTTTATTTTTGTATTTATCCTTTCTTCTTTTTGTTTGGCTCAAGTTCATTCTGCAGAGCTAGTTCTTTCCTTAGCCCTTAACCCCTCATTTTTCAAATAAACCTTTGATACCATTTTTGGCCTGTCTCATCCAATTCTTTGTTAAGGCAAGAAGGACCTGGAATACTTTTAATTGTCGAGCCATTTCTAAAGGAACTATCCAATAACAGCAGGAGGATTAGAAGTTCATGCCCAGTCTGGACAATTTAGCAAGACTGTCTCAGAAAAAACCAAAAATGAAAACAGATTTTTTTCCAGAATAAGTATCCATTACAATAAAAGCAAAACACTGCCCTTTCTGCCATGGAAGCTGACCACTGTAATCAACCTCATACAAGGTGGGTGGCTGATTATCACCCCAGGGAACGGTGCCACACCAGGGATTCAGAACTGGCCTCTGCTGCCACAGTTTGGGCATCCAGCAGTGGCTGGAACCAGGTCAGTCTTGGGAGTGGAAACCATGTGGCTGAGCCTGTGCATGATCTCTATCCCTGCCACTCTGGCCACAGTGTTCAGGAGACATCAGGCACAGGCTGGGTCATCCTATCCACTTTAGGGTTAAAATCTCCAGGGCCAGGTGTGGTGGTGCATGCCTCACACTTGGGAAAGCTGAGAAAGGAAGATTACAAGTGGAGCCCAGTTGGGACCATTTAGCAACTTAGTGAGAACTTACCTTTTAAAAACTTTAAAAAAAATGGCTGGGGATGTAGTTTAGTATGAGGGCCTTAGTTTTAATATCCCATAACACACACACGCACACACACACACGCACACACACATGCACACACACAAATACTGTTGAGATTATCTTTTAAATGTTTACATGTGATGCAAATATCTTGGCTTTTTTTCCCATAAAAATTATCTGTCCACATACTTCTTCCCTAATTGGCTTGTCATCAATTTTTCAATCATATTCCTTCCAGGTTCCTTTTTTCTTATTGCTAGGAATTGAACACTAGTTCTTGTGTACGTAGGCAAGCACTCTACCTTGGCTATATCCCCAGTGCCCGGATTCCAAGTATCTGACCATCCAGCCATACCAGTGGCTGAAGCCCATGAATCAGTGTAGAGCTGCAAACCTGACATTTCTCCTCCTAAGCAAAGTGAGCAACCATGTGCATGCGTAATGACCAAAGAGGATTTCAGGTCACCACTATCCTTCAGGAAGTCACAGAAAAGGGTGTGGGTTGCAGCTGTCCACTGTTGGAAGAGGTCTGCATTCAAGCCAAACCACCCCAAGTCTTCTCTTTCTCTACCAGCTTACCAATCACAGGAGCTCCCTGTGAGCTCACAGGGGCAAACTGGGAGAGAACAAGCAGTGCAGCAAGGTTGGAGTCTCACGTGGTGGCACATGCTTGTCATTCTAGCACTTGGGAGGCTGAGGCAGGAGGATTGCTGTGAGTTCCAGGCCAGCCTGGGATATACAGTGAGTTCAAAGCCAGCCTGGACTACACAGAGACCCTGTCTCAAAAAAACAGACGAACAAGCAAGGAGCTTTTTAGGGCTCTCCAGAAATGGGCTGAAGTAACACACTCAAGTGAAAACCATGAGAAACGCATTAGGTGTTATGTTATGCCTCCTTATTGATTGCGGGAGAGGTTAGATGCACTGATTTGTCATTTGTGATGGAAGAGGTTGCTCAACATGACCCACACTGCTGGACCCCTAGAATGTTACTGAAGTAGAAGACCCCATCTTCCTTTTCTCATTGCAGAGACAACCCATTACCTAAAGTTAGAGGAGGAAAGGGTTATTTCAGCTCACAGTTTGTAGAGGTTTCAGTCTATAGTAGGTTGGCTCCAAGGCAGGGTGGTATGGCAGAGAGGCATTACAAAGGAGAAACAGTACATGGCAGGGCAGGCAGAAGGCAGCAAGCAGCAGCCTGCCTCTCCCTTTTATCCCTTTCAGGCTACTCACATTTTGGGGGGTGCCACCACACCCAGGGTATGCCTTTCCATTATCTACAGCCAGAACTACAATGAAACAATCCATGGACCCATTTACTAAGCACACACCCTTAATCCCAGAATCACACCTGAATTTTTGTCAGATTTATTTCCCACCCTTTGACACACAAATGTGTGATAGTAAGTCTAGAATAGTTGCCACTTCCTGCTTGTGGGGTACAACCATCATGTCATTTATGTAGGAACTGGCACAATAGCTTGTGGGAGAGAAGAGATTCAGGACCTGTACCAGCTAAACTGTGATACAGTATTGGAGAGCTGATTCACTGCAGTAGGACAGTGAAGGTGTAATAGTGGCTTTGTCAGCTGAAATCAGACTGCTCCTGGTGGACTCTACTAACAGGCATTGAGGGGAAAAAAGGCATTTGATAGATCAATAGCTGCACCCTGGGCCTCAGGGGGATGTGTTAATTTGCTCCTGCAATGAAGTCACCTCTGGGCCAGCAGCCACAGTTGCAGTCCCCACCTGGTCATTTCCCAGGATTCATTTGCTTTCTGTTAGGCCAACTAAATGAGTTGTATAGGAACGTGGGAATGGTGGAACTACTCTCTACTATCTTTTTGAGAATGTAGTGTAGTTCAGGATTTGTCATTTTCCCCCATAGAGACAGCATTCATGGCTTCTTTTGGCTTTTCTCATTGTAATGGTCCTTATTCCACAGACCAAGGTCCCAGTGTGGGCTTCCATCATCTACTGTGTATATTTACTGCAATCATACTTGGCAGCACTGAGGACAGTCTGGTTGTGGGGACCTAAACTTAAATTCCTCTGCTCACAAGACCTCCATCAGAACCTACTCTGATCTGTGAACCATAATGACTTCTTGGGTCCCCAGAGTCAGTGTTTGTTTAGAGTCAATGTCCAGGAGTCCCCAAATTGGCTTTACCGCATTACCACTCCTTTTCCACTTTTATACTTACTTTCTTTAATTTATTTTACTTCATTACTTTATTTCTTCTGAAAGATTCCTTCTTTTTTTTTTTTTTTTTGGTACTGGGGATCAAACTCATGACCTTGCACTTGCCAGGCAGGCACTTAAGCCACTGAACTAAATCCCTGGTCCTACCTTTTTAAAGTTTCTTTGGCATTGATAATTTACAATTTATTTATTTATTTAGGTTTTTTTGAGACAGAGTTTCAAAAGTTATGTAGTTCAGATGGGACTTTAACTCACTATGTAAACCAGGCTGGCCTCAAACTCACAGTGATCCTCCTGCCTCAGCTTCCTGGGTGCTGGGATTACAGGCATGCTCCACCATGCCTGGCTCCCTACTTTTCTTATAATTTTTCTAGGTCAAAAAACCTATCTCTCTTTAGTTTCATTGCACAATAAATAAACTAATACTTTAGCAAACATTGTGTCCAGAGTCCCTGAGAATAGTCTAGACACTCTGTATGGTAAAGGGAATCATGTTAATGAATTTTTTGTCCCTGTGATAAATACTTGAAATATATAATTTAGGAGGTGAAAAGGAACTAGGTGTGCAATCCCAGCACTATAGGAGACTGAGGAGGACTGGAAGTTTGAGCTCGGTGTGAGAAATTTAGCCCACAAATAGGAAAGAAAGAAAGGAAGAAAGAAAGAAAGGAAGGAAGGAAAGGACTGGGAGTGTAGCTCAATAGGTAGGTCCAGGGTTCAATTCCCAGGTACTAAACACATACACAGACACACAGACACACAGACACAGACAGACAGACAGACAGACAGACACACACGGAGTTGCTCTGACCTGCAGTGCTTGTGATTGGGAGCATGTGGCAGAGGAGGGCTCAGGGCAGCTGGGAAACAAAAGAGAGGAGGGGGTTGGGATCCCCATGTCCCCTTCAAGGCCCGCTCCATGACTTCACTTTCACTGGGTTTCACCTTCTAAAGGTTCTGCCCCTTCCTGTAGTGCCGCAGGTGGAAAGCAAGCCTTCCATTCTGGGAGGCCATTCTCCATCTAAACTGATAGTTGGGGTCCTCTTCCTTCTTTCCAGTGTGTCCCCCTGTGAGGGAGCCAAGTTCTGTGAGGGCTAGAGTGTAGGGAGATGCCAGCTGTACCTTCTGAGTGTCTGACTTGGGTAGGGAGCGCTAGATTGGCAAGTTCCATTCTCCATTCAGAGCCAAGGAAGAAAGGGTGGCCAGTCTGACCTTGAGTTCAAGTGGGTTGTTCACAAGCTCAAAAGTGGAAGATTCTCCAAAAATTACTGGCTGCATTTCAAGATGATGTGGTTGTTGTAGGTATATTTGCGGGTATTGCCTGTACCGGTAACCTCAGCCTCATTTGTTATTGAAATTAAAAAGTGGAAGAACTAGAACCAGTCTGAGGGCAGAGGTCTTTATGAGTGGCTCAGTCTTTCTTTCTTTTTTTTTTTTTTGGCTCAGTCTTGAGAAGCCTCAGGAACAACTCTAGCTCAAGAATCTGCTGCGAGTGCCTTTTCCAGTCCAGCAAGCATGAAGTTGAAGGGGAGCTTTCCTCAGGAAAAGGCCTTTTAGAGCTTAGTGATTTTCTAAGAGGCGGCTTTTAGCCGTAGCAGGACAGGTGATTAAAAACATTTGTCCTCTTGCTGTGATGTGGTCTGTTCTACCATGGAAAGAGGACCAATGAACCCTGCCCTGGGGTGCTGGGAGTTTGGTCATGGAGGGGAAGTGGGAATTTAAAAAGTTCGCACAGGAGGAGCCCCACATGGTTAAGTACAGGATGCCCAAATTACCAGGTTTCTACCTGATTTCTTCCAGTTATGTTTAAGTTCCCAAGACATAAATTATTTGTTTGTTTAGCTATTTATTTGAGATAAAGTCTTGCTATGTAGTTCTGGCTGGCCAAACTCACTATGTAGGTAGCTCTGGCTGGCCTTAAACTCATGGCAATCCTCCTGCCTCAGCCTCCTGAGTGCTGGAATTAGAGGCATGAACCAACATGCCTGGCTATTTATTTTTGAGATAGTGTCTTGCCATGCTGCCTTGGCTGGTCCTAAAGGGCTTAAGCCTTGAGCCATCTCTTCAGTCCTTGGACTTGTATTTATTTATTTGGATTTTTTAAGGCAGGATCTCACTATGTAGTACAGGCTGACCTTGAACTCACTGTGTAGCCAAACTGGCTCCTATCTTGCTGCAATCCTCCTGCCTTAGTCTCCCGAGTGCTGGGATTATAGGTATGCACCACCATGCCCTGCTAGGAGCCCTTGAACTTTTAGAAACCAAGGCTCATTTAAATTTTGCCTTGTTACTAATGCAGCCCCTGAAGTCTTGGAGGAGCTAAGCCATTCTAGCCTGGGCTGCAGCTTCAGGTGCAAACCATACCTTTGTCCAGGGGCTGGAAACTTTCTGGCTTAGATTAAACTGAATACATTTGGGGTTATTGGTTTTATGACTTTAAGAACTTTGTTCCTTTTGTCTTTAATGTCTTAGTTTCAGTTTGCAATAGAATTTGAGCTTTAATTTGGGAAATTTTTAATGGGAGGGCTTTGTTACTGTTCAAAATTGAGACCATTGTACTGTTGTCATTCTACTGATTGTCTTAACGCAAGTGTACAATGTCAATACCAATTTCCCACAACCGTCTTAGTCAACATGGCTGGGTGAAACTCGAGGTGGTAAATGGAACAGGAAGTGCATTTCTTTGGCTGGAGGATATATTTAATGTTACTTTATTGTTTAGAGTTGCTTTAGGACATCTGGAGCTAACAGCGTTAGTGGACACAAAAGAACAGGTGCAGGTGACAGTGAGTGGGATAGGATTACGATGGCTGCATTTCTGGCTTCCTCTTTCAGGTGCGTGGTCCTTGCTTTGGTTGATCAAATGTTTAATTTATCACATTTAACAGATTAAAAGCAGCCTTGGGAATATCAGGGAGCAGGTGTTCCTAGTCCTCCTTGGCCATGGTTCCTGGAGGAGGGAGCGCCCTCCTGTGGCTCCTCTGTTTACTGCATCGTGCGCTTGCCCTGGGGAGGTGGAGAGACTTGTCTAACTAGTAGCGATGGGAAGAGCAACCTGGCGGTGTCCCCCAGCTTGGCTTCTTCCTTTTAGTAGGGGATGTCTTCAGGGATCCCGAATTCTCTCTCAGTGGAAGACTTTCCTGGTCCAGTGCTGCCCGTGTCTAAAAGGGCAATTCTATTGGACTCAGGGATTCAGTTCTAAACTACTTCTTCCACATTAGCCTTTATTTCTACTAAAAACCTTTATTTTTTTAATTAGTATATATTTGTCATACACATTGATCACATTTATCATAGGGAATTTGTACCTGTACATAATGTGTTTTAATTATCTTTTCCCCTCCCCCTCCCCTCCCTTCAACCCTTCTTTTCCTCCTCATTTACATATGTAGGTATACTTTTTAAAATTAGTGCATGCTAATAATATAGAATGGTGAGGTTTTTTTTTCTAAATTTTTTGTCTTTTTCAGACAGGGTCTCATTATGCAGTTCAGGCTGGCCCTGGGGTCACTTTGTAGCCCAGGGTAGTCTTGAACTTGCAAACGATTCTCCTGCCTCAGCCTCCCAAGTGCAGGGATTACAAGCGTGCGCCACCATACCTGGCTGAATGGTGAGGTTTGTATTGGAAAATTGGTACATGCATTTAACATATCTTGATCATTTCAATCTAACTTCCTCTCTTCTTCTGCTAATCTCCTTCACCATTTCCAAAAATAAAGACAGTATTTTTTTTTTTGAGACGAGTTTTGCTAAGTAGTTCAGGCTGGCCTTGAATTCAACTCAGGCTTGCCTCAAACTTCTGGTGATCCTCTAACCTCAGCCTCCTGAGTGCTGGCGTTGAAGGTGTGCTCCACTACAACCAGCTAAGACAGTGTTTTGGCTAACATCTGATATTTCTTCTCTGTCTCTTAATATCTCTAGAACTTGAATGAGGAAGAGAGATGTTATTTATTCAGGCCTCTCAGAGACTTCAGTGTCACCATCAACATGATTGTTACTCTGAGTAATGCTTATTCATGTTTACATACATCTGCAAGGTTTTACTTTGGTATGTCAGTATTGTCACATAAACTGGGATTCAGACTGTAAAAGAACAGAATGGGTGAAAAACCAATAAATGCAATTAGGAGATAAAGAGTGGGGAGGTGTGTTATTAGTCACTTTTGTGTCACTAAGACAAAATCCCCAATACCTACAAGTTAAAGAAGAAGAGATTTATTTTGGCTCACAGTTTTGGTTGGTTTAGTCCATGATTGGCTGGCTCCAAGGCAGAAATAGTGTGGTGGAAAAAAAACCTGCCCCGTGGCAGTCAGGAAACAGAGAAGGAAGTGGTGGTGACAAGAATACCCACTCCCAGACTGGGTGTAGTGACACACACCTGTGATTCCAGCATTCTGGGAGGCTAAAGCAGTGAGATTTTAAGTTTGAGCCCAGTCTGGGAAATTTAGCCACTTATCAAGACCATGTCTCAAAATAAGAAAATTGAGAGGACTGGGATATATCTTATTGTGGAGGCCCTGGGTTCAATCCCCACCCTCCCAGTACACCGTTACAGGGTACCCCAGTGACCCACTTCTTCTGACCAGCTTCTACCAAACAGCACATTTTGTTTCGATCTCATGAATAGATTAATCCAATTGATGAGTATATTGCCTCTATAATCCAATTTCTTTCCAAAAGTCATACATACGAGATTTTGGTGGACATTTTAGATATACATCATGACATTCCAACTCTGACACCTAAAAGACTCTTGTTCATTTCAGTATGAAAAATAGATTTAGTCTATCTTTAAGAGTTGCCAAAGTCTTAACAGTTCCAGCACTGTCCAGAAGTCCAAGTCGAAGGTCTCCTCTGAAACTCATAGCATATTCTTAGCTGTATGCTCCTGTAAAAATAAAAATTAAAGTCAAATGCTTTCAACATACAACACCACAGGGTAAATATTCCTATTACAAAAGGGAGGAATAGGGGAATAGAAGAGAATCAGACCAAAGCAAGACGGAAAGCCAGCAGGGCAAATATTAAATTCTGTAGCTGCATGTCCAGCATCCTGGGCAGGTTGTGGTGAGATGCAAACTGTAAAGGGCTTGGGCAGCCCCATCCCTATGGCCTGGCCTATTGCAGCACGTGGCCTCTCTCTTAGGCTGGCTGTACGGAATGCCTTGACTTTCCCGGCAGATGTTCTACATTCCTGACAGCTCCAATTTCCTGGAATCTCCACTGCACCTTTGGCTTCACTGCTACTCCTGGCTTGTTAATTTTCAAAGGTTTATTGAGTGCTAGATATATGTTAGAGGCTTAGCACAGACTATTTCATTGAATCTTAGCCACAATTGACATTGATAATGGATGACGGGGTCTGAAATAGATGATATTTTGTTTTACATATGACGAACTGAAGCTCAGAGAGGCAAATACCTTTCATGGTCATACTGCCAAATGCAGTTAGTGAATGGTTTAGATTTCTGTTGGCACTTTCATTCAATCATTTTTCAGGTACTCACTGAGCAGATTGTATTTTGCAGTGTTCTTAGTTGCAAGCTACAGAAACCAAGTGGTTGATTTTAGCAGAAGAGAAATTCACTACAAGAGTTGTGCATTGCTCATAGAAATGCTTGGCCGGCTACCTGTGGGTGCTTTACAAAAGGGCACTGGTCGGAATGGGGCTGCCTTTACTGTTGCAGCCCATGCTGTACCATGGACATTCTGGTTTGCAATGCTGGCCCACTGGGCTGCAGCCCACACAGTCTCCTCTATCTTGCTGTGGCCACCACTGTCCCCAGATGCTCTGTGGTCTCTGCCTCTGATGAACGGATCGTGCTGGAGGGGCTGATGCAGGACTGCTGCAGATGTGCTCTCTAGGTCTGTGTCTTTTCTCCTGGGAGCAGATCCTGTGCATCTGCTCTGTGTATGACACTGTTAGATATGGTGTAGAGTACAGTGGGTCAGACCCAGAACTGAGCCTGCTGGCTGCAGAGACCACACAGGCTCACCTTCTAACATATGCATCGGTTTGGAACCATAATTGGTAAAATTCATTCACTCTGATTTTCCATTAGGTAGCTCAGCACTCACGGAGAAAAGGCAGAACTGATTTTTATTTTATTATTTTATTTTATTTTATTTTATTTATTTTATTTTATTTTATTTTTTATTTTTGTGGTGCTGGAGATTTAACCCAGGGCCTTGTGCATGTGAAGCATGCCTTCTACCTCTGAGTCATATCCCCAGCTATTCCTGTTTTATACTGGAGGAAGCCAGGAAGGCAATGGGTCGGAGGTCTCACCACTAGTAAGTAGCTAAGGTAAGACTTGGGTTTGTCTTCCAAATCCAGGCCTAGTGCCAGGCTAACCAGAGAAAAAGTATGTGCAAGAATACTGTACCATGCTGTACTCATTCCTTTTTATTACTTTTGAAACCAGGATGCTTCTTATAATCAATAGAATGTCATAGTTTAATTGACAACTTCTTTATTCCAGGGGGCATATAAAATAATGGAGAATCTTCAACTGATGAAATCTTGGATTCACTGGAATATAGGCACTATAGCAGGAGTTAGAGTGCTTTCTGAGCATTCATAAAACCCTGGGTTCGATTCCCAGAAACACACACACACACACACACACACTCCATCCATCTATGGGGTAGAAAGTGACAAAGAGACAAAGGAGAAATGAGACATGAGGGAAGACTTTGTGGAGGAATTGTACAAGTCCACAGTTCCTTTCCTGTAATTTTAAACTCCAAAAGTCTCTGAAAACTGTCCCTGCCTTTTTTTCCCCCAAGTTTGGTGCCAAAAGGCATTTGACAGTAAAACCTGACTTTAACCGATATGATTATAAATGAATATTTATAATCTTTAGTTATTCCACTTAATGTAAAGATCCATATGTTCAACTGCAGAAATATTAATGTTTGATAATGAAGTGTTTTTTCTAGGGCCTGGGGAGAGGTGGAAAAGTTGCTACCTAATTTTGGGTCTATGCAGCTCATTGCTTCTGCAAAATTCTGTACCTCAAAACACACACGGTTCTGAGGGTTATGGCTGAGGGACCTTAAGTGGCATCTGGTAGATGGTATTAAGACATTTGGAGCTCCAGAAGGGATTTTAGGAAGAGGAACCCACGCAGCTCATATCATCGGGGCTCCAGCTATAAGTTATTGTCTCACCATTAAATTTGCCTTGAGGGCAGGGGTGGGGTGAGTTGGGACGAATACAGTGCTCTCCCTGGATTTGTGATTCATCCAGCTAGAGGGTTGGACTTCTGAGTTTGGGTTTTTCCGGCTGAGTATCAGTCTCCTCCTTTTCCCACAAATCACCTGACTTCCCTCAAAACCCTAAAACACACCCTTGGCTGAAAAAGAGGGTTAGGCAATCTTCGAAACTCCCCATTTCTCCTCTCCCCATGGAGCCTCGGGATCTCGGTTCTCAGACCTGGGTGGAAGATGCAGTTCTGGTTTCAGAAGCAGAGGGAGCTCCAAGATCAAGGCTGAACTACTCTTCCCTGGAGTGTGGTCTCCCAGCCCCCTCTTTGTTTTGATCAGGGAATTTCGGACATGCACACTTGGGTAGGGAATCGTATGCACGGAACCAGGACAGGGAGATCGGTCAGAGGTTCCTGCAGAGGGTGCGACAAGGCTGACCTGCCGCCTCTGGGAGCCCAGTGTCGCCCAGCATGAACGCTGGCAGGAGAGAGAGGACTGACTCATTTTCTCCCATCAGCTTCTGAAGGTAAAAGCCTTAAAACTGAACTGCAGAGCTTTGATGGAAGAGAAAAGGAAGGTAGAAAACTTCATGGAGAAAAGTTTGGGCTAAGATAGAGGACTGGAAAGAGTAGAACAAGAAAAGGCAGAACAAGGACAACCTATTTCTCTCATGCTGACCCCACCCACCCCTACCCTACCCACCATATACCATTGTTTTTAGAGTTAAAAGCAATTTTGGCAAGACTTTCCTAGAGACCCTTGGGAAGTATCTTGTCCTTGTGGTAAAAGAAACAACCAACCATGGACTTGGCCCTGGGAGATTACTGTAGGAATTTTTTTTTTCCCAATCCCATCTCAGTAGGGGCAGCACTAGTCCCCTCAGACTACTTCTCCCAAGGTCCCTGCCCTGTTCTATAGAAGGAAGCTTGTTCCCGCATCAGTGGTCACTGAGGTGTCAGCAGAAGCACACGCACCATGAGCATGGTGGCCTGAAGTGATGAGGGGACCACTGGGAAGGTGGGGGGCTGTGCTAGCTGGGTGGGCAAAGACTCCTGATAACCCGTAGAAATGGGGATACTGTTCTGCAAGGGCAGGAGAGAGACTGACAGAGGGGGCTGGGAGTGGGGCAGGAGAACAGAAGACAAGGAGGCTGGGAAAAACGACTTATTCCCTTTGGAGAAAAATTGGAGAAAGCCAGAGAAGCCATGGGAGAAGAAGATTTAGTTCTGGTCTAGAAAATTAGTTGAAGTTGGATCAGGGAGGATGTGACAGGCCAGGTGTCACATGATGACAATTAGTGGTCCTACTCCGTTAAACTGTGTTTTTCTTAGGAAAGTGACACTGAACCCCAGGTGACTGCTCACCACCAAAGCAGGTGGCTTTCACCACTTCAGCTCCAAAGTCCAGAGAAGTAGAAAGCCAGAACTGGGCAAATCGCCAGCAATGTGGTGAGTAACCTGGGATCTCCAGAGATGTACACGGTCCCCATTCCCGCCAGCTTCTGAGAAAAGGGCTAAGACCTGAAGCCTGAGTTTTGGTTTATTCCACCTTAAGATTCTTTTCCCCTTTCCTTTTTCTTGCCTTTCACCTGTGAGTACTGCATGAGGCCCTGAGTCCCTGGGTGACACCACTCACTGTGCCTTCTCCCCCAGGTACATGGTCCTGTTTTCTCTTTGGGCCTTGGCTTATGCAGAGCCTACGCTGCATGGGGAGATCCTGTCCCCTAACTACCCTCAGGCCTACCCCAATGATGTAAAGCAAACATGGGATGTCGAGGTTCCGGAAGGGTTCGGGATCCACCTGTACTTCACCCATCTGGACATAGAGCTGTCGGAGAATTGCTTGTACGACTCAGTGAAGGTATACTGCATGGAGGACAGTTGGGGAGGCCAGGCCGGGGTGAGGAGGATGTAGGAGTGGGTACCACAAGCATGTTGTGACCAGAATCAAAGAGCCTTGTGGGAGTAAAGGGTGTCCTCTTTTTGTCCCTTTTTCTATCATCTCCATTTCAAAATATTAATCTTTTTAAAGCATCATTATAACTCTTTCCTTAGATAGTGTCAGGAGGTATTGAAGAAGGAAAACTCTGTGGACAGAGGACTAGCAAGAATCCCAACTCCCCCATCATAGAAGAGTTCCACATCCCGTACAATAAACTCCAAGTGACCTTTACATCGGATTTCTCCAATGAAGAGCGTTATACTGGATTTGCTGCTTATTATGTTGCCGTTGGTAAGATTCAAAAGATTTGAAGCAGAAAGAATCTTGCACAGAAGCAGAAGCAGAAAGAATCGAGTAAGGGTTCTTCGTATAATTTTACAAAGTATTACCTGGGTGTGATGTGTACACCTGTAATCCCAGCACTCAGGAGGCTGAGGCAAGAGGATCACCGAGTTCAAGGCCAACCTGGAATACATAGTGAGACTCTTTCAAAAAATAAAAAACCAAACCAGGCTGGGGATTTAGCTTAGTGGCACAAGCACCTGCCTGGCATGCGCAAGGTCATGAGTTTGATCTCTGGTACCAAAAAACCCAAACCCAAACAAAAACTAAACTATTGACTTGTCCTGGGTCCCTCCATGTGTCACCTTTGTGAAATGCAAATGGATGATCATATTTTAGTAGTGATGGGTAATAATAAAAGTAGATAAAAATGGTAACTTATCGAGATCCATTACAAATTGGGCACTGTTAGAAATTTTGCTAAAGTAGTATTATTTTCATTGCAACACTTCAAGGTATGTATCCTCATGTAAAATTAAGTGAGAACTAACAAAATTAATAATGCAGTAAGAATTGCCCAAGGAATGTATGGTTCTCAACTCCATTCAATATGCAGCATTCAAACCTTCAGATTTCTATAACTATCTTCAGGTTGAAATGGAGTTAGGAGCTCTTATAAATTATTATTCAGATTTCAGAGCAGGACCAATATTGTATAAAGTGGTAAATGTGCTCCTTATTCCTTCCTGCAGAAGACACTTGTCTTTGGCACTGAAACTCTAAGTGGGAGAAGTCAGCAGTTTCTGGGGGTGAGGGTGCCCCTATGCTTGTCCAGTGGCAGGACATAGCTCTGGAACCGTAATTCAGGAAAGTGATATAGAATAATGCCATTCTGAAATGTGGATTTTGAAGGCCTTTGAGCAATGACTTTGTCTTAGGTTTTATCCTTGTAGGTTTGGATTTTACCTCATTTCTCTTTCCAGATTTTTGTCCTTGACCTCAGTCTTTCTCTACTCCTTGTAGATGTAAACGAGTGCACAGATTTTGCAGATGTCCCTTGTAGCCACTTCTGCAACAACTTCATTGGTGGTTACTTCTGCTCCTGTCCCCCAGAGTACTTTCTCCATGATGATAAGAGGAATTGTGGAGGTAAGCTTGGCACCAAGTGGGAGGGAGCCCTCAGAATGGGCGTTGCCTGTCTTCCAATTTTGATTAGGCTTACCCTCACTTGACATCCCTTCTTAGTTACCCATAAATTCAGAGAGAAGTACAGGAGGGGAAGAAGATAAGGTATGTTAGCCTTCTATCACTGTGTGGAAATGCTTGAGAGGAACAATTTAAAAGGAAGAGGTGTTTATTTTAGCTCATGGCTTCAGAGGTTTCAGTCTGTAGTCAGTTATCTAATGTCTCTGGGCCTGTGGCAAGGCAGAACATCATGGTGGGGGTGTGTGGTGGAATAAATCTGCTCATCCGATGGTGGTCAGAAGTAGAAAGGGAGGGAGGGAGAGAGAGAGAGAAAGAGAGAGAAAGAGGTACTGGGACAGAAAGAGACAGAGAGAGAGAGACAGAGACAGGGAAATAGAGACAGACAGAGAGACACAGTGAGACAGACTAGAGTTCCAATGTTCATTGAAGGACATGTCCACCATGATCCAGCTTTCTTCTACTGAAACCCATCTTCTAAAGGTTTTACCACTTCCTAGTAACACCACAGGCGAAGCCTTTAGTATATGGGAATTTAGGAGACATTGAAGATCTAAACCATAATACACAGGTACAGGATAAAGTTAGTTAATTGGAGAAGAGAAATAGATGCCTCTGAAGAGTCTACCCAAGGCCATTCATAACCATGGAAATCTTCAACATGAGCAAAATGATGGGACTCAAACAGGCACTGGATGTCTCTCCTGGTGGGTACTGGCTATACAATTGTTCCCCGTGGACTGTAGTCAGAAATGGATCCTAGGAGAGTCTGAATGAGGGACTGTCAGTTTATCACAGAAGGAGTGGTTGAGTAGGGCAGGCACTTCTTTGCTTAGCCCTCTATTTGAGTCTCTCTTTCTCTTTTTTCTCCTCAGTCAACTGCAGTGGGGATGTATTCACTACGCTGATAGGGGAGATTGCAAGTCCCAATTATCCCAATCCATACCCTGAAAACTCAAGGTGTGAATACCAGATTCAGCTGGAGGAGGGGTTCCAAGTGGTGATGACTTTGAAGAGAGAAGATTTTGATGTGGAGCCAGCTGACTCAGAAGGGAACTGCCATGACAGCTTAGAGGTGCGTGATCGATGATTAGTTCTTGCCACCACTCGTGTAGAGAGATGATGAGTCTGTCCTCCTTCCTTTTGCCTCCCAGCTTATCTCCCTCCCCTTCTCCCTTCTCCTCCTTCTTTTCTTTTTTTGTGTTACTAGAGATTGAACTCAGAGTGTTTGCATTGAGCTACATCCTTAGCCCTCTTTTATATTTTATTTCAAGGCGGGGTCTTGCTAAATTGCTAAGTTTTCCAGGTTGGGCTTGATTTTTTAATCTTCCTGCCTCAAAGTAGTAGGATTACAGGCATGTACCACCATGCCGGTGAGAAATTTCTTCTTGAAGGCAAAATTATTTTTCTTCCTGTCCCTTGTTTTTATTTTTTGAGACAAGGTTTTGCTGCTCAGTTCAGGCTGGCCTTGGGCTCACTTTGTAGCCCAGGCTGGTCTTGAATTTGCAGTGATCCACCTGCCTCAGCCTCCCAAGTGCTGGGATTACAGATGTGCGGCACCGTGCCTGGCTTTCTTCCTGTCCCTTATTTTCTTTTTTCCTTTTTATTTGATATTCTATTTATTATTTTATTTGCTTCTATCTCCCTGTTCCCATTTAACCTCTTTCCTTTTATTATTTCTCTTTTCTGATTTCATCATTTTGTTTCCTTTAAGTTTGTTACAAGAAATCAACAGTTTGGTCCTTACTGTGGTAATGGATTCCCTGGGCCACTAACCATAGAAACCAAGAGTAATACTGTTGATATCATCTTTCAAACTGACCTAACAGGACAAAACAAAGGCTGGAAACTTCGTTACCATGGAGATCGTAAGTAGCCTAGAAGTGCCTCTTTGGTAATACTGAAGACCCTAGACAAATGTAGAATCAAAACATATGGACTCTTTTTGATAGAGTCCTGAGATACTTCAGTTCCTCAGGAAGACTGAATGCTGTCAGTATTGCTAGAAATGTCTTGTTGTCTGGTAATCCTTCAACTGGACCTGACAATGCAGAGGAGCTGGGATGGTGGCTTAGTAAAGCCATACTATGTTGGAACACAAGGCTTTGGAACTGAGGACAACTGATGATTTTAGAAAACGTGTGAATGATGTAAAAAGAATAGTCTCTAGCTAGTAAAAACTTTTTTTTTCTTTCCTAATTTTCATCTTTTCCAAGCAATCCCCTGCCCTAAAGAAGTCCCTGCCAATACAATTTGGGAGCCTGAAAAGCCAAAATATGTATTCAAAGATGTAGTGAAGATAATCTGTCTGGAAGGATTCGAAATTGTAGAGGTAAAGTATGCGCAGCTTCTCTGCAAATCTCTGGCCCCAAGTCGGGATTAATACTGTCCCATTCTTTACCTGATGTCCCTGTTAGACCAAGGTACGAACATCTACGCCATGGAAAAAGTGGCTCGAGATCTTTGCCCTCGTGGATCATGGAGCTCTTTGGTCAGCTTGACACCCTTGCTCTATTTTGATTCTTCCTGGGGAAGGGCAGTAGACAGCGGTCTTTTAGTCTTAAGTCTTGGGTGCTTTGGGTCATTCTGCTAAGATGTTCCTAAGCTTTTTTTTTTTCCTGTGAGGCTTTATGTTTGATCCAAGGCCAGAGATCAATTACATTTTTGTTTTTGATTTCTCATATCTATTTTTATAAATTAATGATGATATCTATTCTCTAGGGAAGCTCTGACCCAATGTCTGTGTATTCTACTTGCCTGAGCAACGGAATGTGGAGTAATTCCAAAGCGAGATGCCAACGTATGTGTCCCATCAATGTGAAACTCTCAATTTTCCTCTCAAAGGCAATTGCAAAATCTACCCAACAAAATTCAGATGTGGTGGCTGGCATGGGGTGCATGCCTGTAGTCCTAG
Source organism: Dolichotis patagonum (assembly GCA_004027295.1). Classification (NCBI taxonomy): domain Eukaryota; kingdom Metazoa; phylum Chordata; class Mammalia; order Rodentia; family Caviidae; genus Dolichotis; species Dolichotis patagonum. The sequence continues at coordinate 9,765 of PVJX010025198.1, read as the reverse complement.
CACCTGGGAGGCTGAGGCAGGATTGCCTTGAGTTTGAGGACAGCCTGGGTTACATAGTGTGTTCAAGGCCAGCCTAAACTACACAGCAAAACCCTGTCTCAAAAAAAAAAAAAAATCAAATGTGATGCTGTGCATGTGGTGGTACGTCCCATGTACTCCCAAGGCTGAATAGAAAGATCTCAAATTTGAGACCAGTCTGGGCAGATTAGGGAGTCTCTGCCTAAAAATAGAAGGCTGAAGATGGAGCTCAGTGGTGAAGTCTTTGCCTAGAATATGTGAGGACCTGGGTTTCGTTCTTACCACCCTGCACCCCAGTTCAAATGTATGCCTTCTTCTTAAGGCTTGTGAGAGAGTAATTGGGTTTGAGACGGGAAACCAGTCATGGATAATTTTTAGTTCCGGACCTGGGCTGCTCCCAGGTCCTTTAGACTAGTAGTTTTCTTCTAAAGAAAGGAGCTGTGGAATTGGTAGTTAAGACCCCCAATTAGGTGTGTTCTTGGCTTCCGCAGAATCCTCCGCCAACCACTGAGAACCAGGCTCCTCTGAAGCTTTTAAGAGTCCATCTGCATTGGCAGATCTCAGTTGGCTGGAGGGTTGGGTGGTCATTTGTAGAGGCTGGTGTAGGGAGATTCATCCTGGGGTGCTTACGAATATGGGGAGGGGAAGAAGTTAGGATGGAACTGGCCCTGTGGCTCTTCCTGAGAGGAAGTGGCTGTTCGACCATTCGTCTTCTCCCTTCCTCTTGTAGCTGTGGACTGTGGTGATCCTGAACCCATTCGAAATGGCAAAGTTCCAAGACCAGAAGATACTTTATTTGGTTCTGTCTTTCGCTACACTTGTGAGGAACCACATTACTACATGGAACATGAAGAAAGTGGTAGGTTTCTTCTACCGGCATCATCCAAGAGAGAGTGTGAATGTGTTGGAGGGTAGAGTACAACCTTTCTGAGTGGGAGAGAGTTTATTTAGAAATGGGGAGGCAGAACAGACTTCACCACCCTTTTGGTTTAATCTAAGGATATAGCTTTCACATGGGATGGGGGATATTCTCGTGGTCGTCTGTGAGGAATCTTAGAGGTCATGACCGCTCAGCTTCACAGCTGCAGCAGGAATTCCCTACGTCATTCACTTCATGTGGCTATCCAACTTTGGACCAGTCATTTCATATAAAACTCATGGGGGGATGTTTGTAGCTGGAGGTTGACCTGCTATGATGATTGACTTTCTTTTTCTTTTTCATTTAATTATTTCTTTTTCTTGTGGTGCTGGGGGTTGAACCCAGGGACTCATGCATGCTAAGCAAGTAAGTGCTGTACCACTCAGCTACATGCCCAGCCCATGACTGGTTTTCTTCTTTTTTTTTTTAATTTTATTTTAAATGGGGTAAAATTAAACACAACAAAATAGAACAGAACAGGACATAAGAAAGCATAAATTTCAAAGCTAGACAACCAGAGATCTTCACTATCTGTCATATTGTCTCTTGTTTTCTTCCAAATGGTTGTCCATATCTTTGCATATGGGGAACTCATACTAAATAACATAGCCAATCTTTTCACAAGATGTGTAGTTCACTGGCTCCCACTTGCTAAGGGGGGGGGACACGGGACGGGGGACAGAATGACATGAGATGTTTGATTCTCAGCCCACACGCTGGCAGGCTCACAGCCACCCCCCAGAGAGGGGAAGAGTTCCTTGTTCTCCTGGCACCCTGAGTCAACTGCATGGTGCAGGTCCCGACCAGGTTCTTTCTCCTTCGGACGCCAAGAATCTGTTATACTCACCTGCTATTTCTTTCTGATGAATTGACCATTACTTTTCCAAAGTTTGAAATGGTCAACAGACCACAGAAAGAATTCTCTTTAGGCTCCTGTTTGAAACCAGCAGCTACAGCGATCTGCTGGCCTTGCTTCAGGGCCACATGACTGGCTTTCTTGATGTAGAGGCCTTGGTACTGAGTGAGACACAAAATGACCAATTATCTTGTCCTGTCCTTTCCCTTCCTCGTCTTCTTTTTCTCTTCTTTAATGTCCCCAGTTAACCTTCTCAGTCATCCCTCCAACCATCTTTTTCTGTTCTGGAGACACCACCCTCTTCCTCTCCTCTATTCTTGCCAGGATAGAGGGCTGAGGTGTTCTTTGAGGGTGATTTGATGATTGTTTTCTAGCTGACCTGATCTGACTGCCTGTTCAAATCCCAGAGACACTGAGGCTATGCCCGGAAGAGGGGATGGAAAGAAGAGAGCCGATGCAGCAGTGGGTGTGATTATGTTCTTTGGGTTCTTCCAGCTGAGTATCGGTGCTCTGGTAACGGGAGCTGGGTGAACGAGGTGCTGGGCACAGAGCTGCCGAAATGTGTTCCAGGTAATCAGGACTTTGGTGTGGGAAAGGACCACAGCCTCCAGTGCAGGGGTGTGGTGGCCATCATCTGAGAGTAGCTCTGACCTTCTGGAGCAAGGGCTTTATCTGGTCTTCCTGAGTCCTGCTCAGTGAGGTGGCGGTAACACCAGGATGTTGGCCTGCCAGGGTTGGTGGTTGAGGAAATACCCACAAGTCAGGTTGACTGAAATGGAAATAGAAAAGTCAACTGCTGGCAATTGGTGGCAGAGTGAGGGCCAGTTAGGTCTGGCAACATAGACACAATAGGCAGACAGAATGGCTAAAAGCAGGGCCTGAAAGTATAGAGTGAAGAATCATCATTCAGAAAGCTAGTTATTCTATTAAAAGTCTGGGTGGCAACAAGATACAGAGGAATAAAAAAATAAAATAAATGAAGGACTGAAAAATAAAAGAAAGGAAGAATTGTAGCTGGGCATGGTGTCATACGCCTATAATCCCAGCATTTGAGAGGCTGAAGCAGAAGGATCGCATCAGTATGGTGCCAGCATGGGCAACATAGTGAGTTCAAAGCCAGCCTGAACTAAGTAGTGAGACTGTCTCAAAAAGAGAAAGGAGGGCTGGGGATTTAGCTCAGTGGCACAAGTGCCTGCCTGCCTTGTGCAAGGTTATGAGTTTGATCCCCAGTATAAACAACAACAACAAAAAAAACCCCACAAAGGAAGGAGAGAAGGGAGGAAGAGTTTGCAGGAGGGTCAGAGTTGAGTAGAGGGTAGCACTGAATAATAATAATAATAATAACAACAACAACAACAACAATAATGATAACAACAACAATGCTGCTACGTACTCAGGTGCGTTTGTCACCCATGTCCTTGTGACAGTCCTGTGAGGTAGTATTATGCATGAGTGAACTGAAGGTGAGCTTGCAGAGTTAGTGACAGGGGTAGGCTTTGAACCCAGTGAGCAAAGGACTTAGATTAGCTGACTTTGTCTGTAGTGCACCAATGGGGAGTGGCAAAATGGTCCTACCTGGAAGCAGTCTGTGGGAGTGGCAGGTCAAGATCAAACCAGGGGGGAAAATAAAAGAGAAAAAGCGAAGAAAAGATGATACCAGAGAAGCCTCTCTCCACATAATAGGAAGGCCTGGCAGTTAGCTCAGAGAGACTTGGGCACAGTTAGGTCTGCAGTAGAGGTAAGAGAGAAAAGTTTCTTCCTGGGCCTCAGGAGAAGGTGGGAAGCTTGCCTCCTCCACAGTCTGCAGGGAAAGAGGCTCCCAGTGGAATTCCTGGCTCATGTGCTGAGTGCATGCATGAAGCGTGCCTAAAATGCTGGATCCAGCTGTGGGTAGCATAGCACATTGGTTCATCTAGACTCTAATGCGTAGGCTGCCTCTGCTTAGCCAGGCTTTCCTACAAGTCAGCTAGTGGCACTGGCAAAGGGGGCCATCTAGGTGAGGTCAGGGTAAGTCCAAGGTGGGGATGGCTGACTATTCTGGGAATTCCGCCTGCCAGTGGTGAATTACTGGAGTGGTTTGCAGAATTCTCAGGAGGTGGCATTGTTTCCTGTCCCTCCCCTCCTTGTCCTTCTTCCTAGTCTGTGGAGTCCCCAGTGAGCCCTTTACACCGCCACAGAGGATATTTGGAGGTTCCTTTGCGAAGATTGAGAATTTCCCCTGGCAAGTCTTCTTCCATTCCGAAAGGGCTGGTGGGGCCCTCATTGATGAGTATTGGGTGCTGACAGCAGCCCATGTTGTGGAGAGAAGCTATCATCCGACAATGTACACTGGGTTGACCCTCACGAAGAGCTCACTGTTAGCCAAGACCCATGTGCTCACCGCTGAGAATGTATTTATTCACCCGGATTGGCAGCGGGTGGATGACCCAAGTAAGCGAACCAATTTTGACAATGACATCGCGCTGGTACGGCTGAAACACCCAGTGAAGATGGGCCGGACTGTGTCTCCCATCTGCCTGCCAGGCACCTTCCTCAACTACAGCTTGTCAATTGGGGACCTGGGCATGATCTCGGGCTGGGGTAAGACAGAGGAAAAAGATTGGGTTTTCCGACTCAGGGGAGCCAAATTACCTGTAACTGCTTTAGAGATGTGCCAGGACGTAAGAAGGAAAAATCCCAAACTGGGCCCTAAGTCATACATTTTCACAGAGAATATGTTCTGTGCTGGAGGATCAGGTGTGGACAGCTGTCAGGGAGATAGTGGGGGAGCTTTTGCTGTCAAGAGGGTCATGGAAAACAGCTCTAAATTTTACATCTTTGGCCTGGTGTCCTGGGGAATCGAGTGTGGGACCTATGGGGTCTACACCAAGGTAGAGAACTATGTTGACTGGATCAGAAGGACCATGCAGGAAAATAGCACCCCCCTTCAGGACTGACCACACATGTCCTCTCTGTGGGTGTGACCAGGCCACTGTGCCCAGCACCTTGTCATTGTCCCATCATTTCATGCTGACTGAGAGGAGATGTGGGATCATGATTAAAACAGAACACAATTGTCAGGATGCCTGTCTGGAGGTCATGTTTGGTCACAGAATTGTTAGTGATTCACGTGTGGTCTGCAGATAGACTGGCAGGGTTGCTCCTGTCTTCTACTATTATCCAGGGATACCTTAAGTTTTTGTTTCTTCTTGTTTGATATTCTATTTGCTTTCTAATTCTCAATGCCTATTATCTACTGCCAATAAAGCATGTTTATAATTCATTTCTGGCTGATGGACTTTATTCTACATCAAGACTTCAGAACAGTGTAGGGGAGTAGAAGGAGATGGAACGTGGGCACCTAGCAACTCAGATTTGATTTGTCACAAAAGCAGGGAATTCAGCTTTTCTACTTTCTTCAGTGGAGATTACTGAATACTGTACTGTTAGACTTGGCTGAGTTTCTTTTGTTTGTTTGCCTGTTTGGTTCTAGGATAAGGTCTTTCCTTGTAGTTCAGGCTGGCCTTGAACTCACTATGTAGCCCAGGCTGGCCTCAAACTCACCAGGATTATCCTGCTTCAACCTCCCACACTGTGGGATTACAGGTTGTGCCTCCACACCCAGCCTTCTTTCTGAAGTGCTGGAATTGGAATCTAGGTTTTATACATGCCAGGCAAGCACTCTGCTGCAGAGAACTAGTGCCCCCCCATCTCTCTCTTTCCCTTCTGTGTTCAGGATCAAACCTAGAGACAACATTTTTTATTCTGAAGACAAGAATATTGTCTTAGAGTGATGATTGTTCTATGAAAAGTCAAAGATTCAGAGGAACTCTGGCCTGTTTGATGTGGTGGTGGTGTTCAGGAAGGCAGTTTTTACCAGAAGCCAACAGGGTTGTATTTGGGGCTTATCGGGAAAGGACTCTGATCTTCCATAGACCCAGAGGGCTGAATGCAACAGTTTATTTTAGAGTGAATGGTAAACACATGCGGGAACTCTAACAGGAGAGCCAGAAGAATTGCAGCATGTCACAACACAGGTTGATGTCAAGGCACCCAAGTGGCACAAAGCCATGGCGCTACTCTGTACAGTGCAGTGGAACTGACAGTGCATTGGACTGTAGGATTTTAGGTGGGAGAAAGAGGATTTTTCTGAAAAAAAAAAAAAAAGACATTGTAGAAATACTGAGATTGAGAAACAGGGGGCATGGTGGCATATGCCTGTAATCCCAGCATTCTCCAGAGGGTGAGGCAGGAGGATTTGAAAATTTGAGCCCAAGTTGGGCAATTTATTGATTTAGCAAGACTCTGTCTATAAAAATGGGGGTGAAGTGGGAATGTAGCTCAGTTCAAAGGTCTTGGGTTCAATCCCAATGGGCCATGCCTGCCCCAAAAGATTGAGAAACATAATCTGTGACAGAGACATTCCTTTTCCTCCTCCTCCTCTACCTGTTCCTCTTCCTTTAAAGGCAGGAAAATTTATTGGGGAAAATAAATGGGGAATAGGAATAGCTCCTGAAAGACAGGAGGGGTCCCAAATGGGTGCTAATGAGCTCTGCTTCTCAAAAGAAGTTTTATGAAGCAAAATCATGAGGCAGGTACAACATGGGTCAAAATTATGATTAATTGATAAGATTGCAAGTATAGTCACTTAGGTAATATTGATCTAATGGTAATAAGGGTATGGGTGACATCATTAATCTTGGTTGTTTTAATAGTCTTAGTAAGTGGGAGAGAATGACCCATCCCTAATGAGGCAATGAGAAATCTCAAAAGAGTGATACCAATAATCCTAACATTCTGTTTATCCCTCAGGGAAGTATGTAATTTTAGCCACTGTGATTTTAATCTTCTTCAGATGCACCTCTAGCCACAGTTTTGATGTGTTCTCATCTTCAGCACTGACTCCCTCCAGAACCCACCCTTGGCTCTGTCTACAATATTTCTACATAATTTAGCTGTCTATAATATTCTCCCCTCTGAAGAGCCATCCCTAACTGTGGTTAGGGAAGAAGGGTTGTAGTTTCCATCTAGCTGCTTCAAGCTGAGAAGGATCAGTGTAGGGGAAATCATAGTCATAGGCCTTCTGCAGAGAGCTAATCTAATGAGCCTTGGCTAGAAGTCATGTTGAGGTTTAGCAGTTGAATTCCTTTTAACTATGTCTAAGCATGATTGCTTAGAGTTTGGCAGTCTTCAAGTTGTAGGAGCCTATAAAAATGATTCCATCATGTACTGGGTCCTTGCTGACCTATGAGGGCCAGGGCCAAAATATTGACTGTCCTTTTAGTCCAGTTACTTCTCTAATTTTAGTCTCTAAACTTCAGTTGTTGAATACCCAGAAGAGAAGATCAGTTACATCAGTATTTCAGTGGGAGCAGTGAGCTTAACTATGATAATCTCATCTGAATGCCAAGCACTTTGAAACATAAACTATAGGCAAAGGACTATTTCTAACCAACCATGATTGTTGTACTAGTTGAGTCCCTGAAGAATGTTAACAGACAAATAGTTATATAGTTTTACAGAGAAAACTTGAGATAAAAAGCCACACACAGTATTACAGAATGACAAGCATGATGATGTTATCTTTGTAACTCACTGAAACAGAATAGCCTTTTTAGTCAAACATCTTAACCTGATCACAAGACACTAACACAAAGAAATGTCACCTAATTCATTATCCTTCAACAGGCTGCCATCCAAGAAGAATGTACCTTTCAATAAATGTACCTTAGATGTTTATAATGTCTAGCCTTTAATTTTTAGTGTGGACTGCCCAGTGCCTGAACATCTCTCAGTGTAGTGACACATATATAACATACACATCACATACATTTTAAAAAAAACTATCATCTGACTGGTGGCCTCATGCTGGTTTGAGAAGTTCCTCTTATCACAGGTAGCTGGAGCCAGGCTGGTGGCACACACCTGTAATCTCAGAACTCACAAGGCTGAGGCAGAGGGATCATTGCAAGTTTGAGGCCAGCCTGAGCCGCATAGTGAGTTTGAGGCCAACCTGTTTTGTAGGATGAGATCTCTTGAAAAACAAAACAAAACAAAACAAAACAAAACAAACCCAAGTCCCTGGAGCACAAGAGAAAGGCAGATATCTGAGTCTAAAAGAAAAAGTTATCACTATTAGCAATCCTGGTTTTACATCTTATAAGACATGTACACTTGGAAGACATGGGTACATTTATTATACTATGATATTAATAATAATGAGTATCACAGCTATAAGAAAACCTATCTGTTAACTTAGTTTTGTATTAAGAGAATCTCTTAAAACCTTATTGTTTTACTCACAGGAAATTTAAACTTTTTATGATAACCAAAGTGAACATATTACAATAATATGTTTAGCAACATTTGTCATGGAAGGTTTCCTATAAGGTTGTGGAAATTATTTGGGTCCAATTAGAGAACAAAGACTGGAATAATAGCCAGGTGTAGTGGTATACTCCTTAATTCCAGCACTCAGGAGACTGAGGTAGGAGGATCACTGTGAGTTTAAAGCCAGATGGGCTATGTAGTGAGTTTAAAACGAGCCTGAGCTGGGCATGATGGCACATGCCTGTAATCCCAGCACTTGGGAGGTTGAGGCAGGAGGATCGTTGCAAATTTGAGACCAACCTGGGCTACAAAGTGAGCTCAAGGCCAGTCTGAACTGCATTTGTCAAAGATACAAAACAAACAACCAAAAACCAAAAACCAAAACAAAATACCACAAAAAACCCCAAAACAAAACAACAAAAAACCCAAACCAACCAACCAACAAACAAAAAACTCAACAAAACCAAAACAGCCTGAATTACAGAATGAGACACTGTCTCAAAAAGCAGAAGAAAGCAAGAAAAATAGAAAGGAAGAAAGATAGAAAGAAAGACAGAAACAAATAAAAACATTTCCAGGCACCTGCTTCTTTATTCACAAGGCGGAGTTCTGTCCAGCAGTTTCCCTGAGCCTAAGGGGTCCCTATTTAATTATCTTAACAAAATTTTAGATGACTTATGAGAGTCAGAACATAACAAATAACACATTATTCTTGATCCATAAAAGACTCTCAAGTTACAGTATGCAGACAACAATATGCATTACATTTGTACAACCAGTCTTGATATCCTTTTGATCACCTGGAAGCCTGGGTAGAAGCATGTCCTTAGCTCTAATGACATTTGTCTATAATCCAACCTGAGTTATAGACAAATATTTTAAAAACTATAAAAGACAAAAAGATGAAAAATATTGTTGAGCTAAAAAAGCCCCAAAACAACCCAGCTGTCTGTAAACAGTCACAACTGAACAGATACACAAGCCCACATAAGACAATTATTATTTTTTTAAAAAATTATTTAAAGAGAAAAACAAAAACAAAACAGAATAAAGGGTAGCAACAATACAGAATTCCAAGGAAAAAAGGAAAAGAACAACAACAAAAAAAACCTGATAAATTATTACTTGACAAATTACATACTGACTTCTTGGAAATAGTTGTTCAAATTAAAAAGTTAAAACATGTAAAGTAGACATTCAAACAGTGAGACTGTTAACAGTTCTGCTCCACGATCTGACAAAAACAGCAATATGGTCATCCATCTTACCCATGCAAACTTACATGCAATTATATCAAAAGGGTAGAATTAAACACAACAAAACAGAGCAAAGTGGATCACAAGAAAGCAATGTAAGAAACAAAAATTTCAAAACTAGACAATCGGAGATATTCACTCTCTATCATATTGACTCTTGTTTTCTTTCAAATAGTTGTCCGTATTGTCACATACAGGGAATTCACATGAAACAACCTAGTATGGAATTGATCTGAGCAGGATGAGGAGGGCATTTCAGGTCTTCAAGACCAGACATTAGGGAAGTCAAGAATGGCTGTCATAGTGTCTCTCATTCTCCTCAAAACAGCTGTCCATACCTTAATGTGTGTTGAACTTAAACAAGGCAAAGCAAGCTAAGATCACTTTGAACAAAAAGTGATAGTTTT
>PVJX010025197.1:0-27225 GCA_004027295.1 Dolichotis patagonum | reverse complement strand
GCTCAGATGCAGGAATAAAACATCCTGGAGAGGTCCGGACAGAGGGAGACGGATTCTCTCAACCCAGGAAGAAACTGCAGGGAAATGAGCTGCTTGAACACGAAGTCCCAGGGGCGAAGCTACAATCAGTGATTACGGTGCTCTCTTCGAGCCGCCTGAATTCATGCCTGAGATGGGCCTGAGCACCAGAACCCATGCCAATGCGACTGGTTTGAGTGGTCCTGCGAATGGAGCTGAGCCACCCACCATGCGACTTGCCCAGAGGCACCATGGACTCACACCACAGCTGCTCTGAAGTCCAAGGTCTGGGAGCTCAATGGACAATGGAGCCAGAGAGGGACTGTATTAAACTGTGGTGAGTGCTGGGAATAAGACCCTTCCATGGGAAAGAGGTGACCAATTGGACAACATGTTGGAGTCAGGCAGGATGGACCCAGGCTGGAAATGGCAGTGACTTCAGTTGGTTGCTCCCCTCCCAGAGCAGATTGGTGGGATATGCTTGGCTTGGGTCACACCCCTGGCTGGGACCCAAAAAGTCACCTGAAACCAAGGGCCCAGAGGGGAGGGGCCAGAATATGCTGCCACTGCCTGCACCTCAGTGACTGACAGGGGACTGGAGAGGGCAGAAGCCCCTAGCCTGCATGCTCCAGGAGATCCCTAACCAACAGGAAAAGGGGCTGGGAACCACATTATACACTTGTATGGAAGGAACCAAAAACATGATGAGAGAGAGAAATAAGAAAAAGCCTCCAGCCCCCAACTCTGAGAATATTGATCCAGGAGAGGTGAATACAAAAGAGATTGAGGGCAGCAAACACGCAAAATCAAACACCACATCAGCAGACATAAAGAGATATCTTCGGGACCTTGTAAACAAGCTCAAAACTGAAATATTAAATCAAGTTAAGCAAGATATAAGTAGATTAATAAAAGAAATGCTAACCACATTTCAAATAGACAGACAGAAGAATGGAGGAACAAAAAAGAAGGAGAAAAATGTTCCATGAAAAATATAATGAAAACCTAAAATACGTGAAGCAGATTCAAAGAGATTACCAGGAAAATAAAAACTCCATTGAAAACTGACAAAATTGCTTGAGAGAAACTAAGGATAGACTATCAAAACATGAACACAGATTTGCAATGTGTGATCATGAAAGGAAAGATCTCTTAAAAATAACAAGGAAGCAGGCAGTAACAATACAAAGGCTAGAAGACAACAAGAGGATGTATAACCTAAGAATAAAGCACGTGAATGAAGAAGCAGGAATCCAAACAAAGGAATTGCAAAGGCTATTCACAGAAATTATTAAGGAAAACTTCCCAAGCATAACAAGAGAAAATGATATACAGATGTATGAAGCATACAGAAATCCCCCACCTACAACCAAAACAGAGCTACACCCAGACACATAATAATCAATATCCCAGAAATTCAATATAAGAACAGAATATTAAAAGCTGTCAGAAAAAAGAAACAGATCACCTATAAAGGAAAACTCATCAGATTCACAACGGACCTCTCAACACAAACCATCAAATCAAGAAAAGCTTCAAGTGAATTAATTCAAGCCATGAAAGAAAATAACCTCCAGCCCAGATTGATGTATCTTGGAAAACTGTCTCTAGAAATTAATGGAGAAACAAAATGCTTGCATGACGAATAGGAACTGGAGGAATTTGTGACCACCAATCCAACCCTACAAAAAATACTGAAGGACATTCTATCTAGAGAGAGAGAAAGAGAATATGAGGATTTCAGAAACAGTGGCAGAGAGTCCTCAACGAATGGGGCAGACAGTGGAATGAAAGAGAAAAATAGACAACCAATGGCAGAAAGAATAGCAGAAATTAGGCATAGAAGGTTGGCTGTCATCTCTAATATAGGTGGCCTTGATATACTAACAAAAAGAAACACAGACAGAGTAGATCAGGACATAGGGTCCACTGAGATGCTCTGTATTGGAAACATAATAAACCTGAAAGAGGATTTATGGACAGAAAGTCAAATATGAGAAAACAATGCTCTGTATGACAGGGAACCAGAGAGAAATAGGGGCAACTCGACCAGCACCTGCAGATAGGTTGAAAAGACATGATAATTTTATGCAGTAGAGAACTACTAAACTATAACAAAGGAAAACCTTGAAGCTTTTATAGGTAAGGTAATACAACTCAAGATCAAGCCCAGAAGTCAGAAATTTCAGAACCATTTAGAATAAATAGCAGATTGCTCCCCCTAATCTAAAAACTGAGGGAGTTAGTGGGACCCAAAGTGGGCAGAGCACCCAGTGGGAGTAAAAGGGGAGGAGTTGTCTAAAAAAGGAAGGCAAAGGGTACTGTTAATAGTGTAACAGGATTTAACATCTACATTATTCTCACCACACTGTTTAGATGGATTATATTCTATTCCACTTTGTCTACTTACACTACACTTGAGGGCACAGACAGCTATCCCAAAAGTAGCAGGGTATATTATGGTAATCATCCCTAATTTTCCTATCAACTTAATCTGAAGCCCTTTATAACTTATACTGTCTTATTATGACTGATCTTATTTGAATCTGGTTTGTTAGATTGCTATTTTATATTGACTGATTTTATTTAAATCTGTTATGATTGATAACATCAAGTCTAAGAGTAGAGGCAACTACACTGAAGATGACAAGTTTCACTAAGATACCCACTCTGGTTTGATTATTACTTGCTTTTGAAGTCTTATAATGTCTTCAAGGCTTTTTTTTTAAATTAATGTTGTTATATACTGCTGAGACATCACGGTAACCATTGTAGATCACCTTGTATTGTGGTTTTTATATGATTTTTTGCTTCATGCTTTTCTAGGAATTGTTTTGTTTTATCTTGTTTTGCTTTGTTTTTCCCTCTAACACAGAAATGATATACATGTAGAGATTCATGCATGTGTAGAGCTTATAAACAGTTTACAAGAACCAACTATATAACACATGTTGAAATGAACAACTACTTTGAAGAAAAAGAGACACTACAGTACCCAGTGCTGATTCAATAATGTCAAGATGTGAAATCCAGCAATACTATCACTCTTTGTTTAAAGTGATTTTAGCTTGTTTTGTTTTATTTAAGTTCCACACACATGAAGGTATGGACAGCTATTTTGAAGAGAATGAGAGACACTATGACAGCCATTGTTGGCTTTCCTATTGTCTGGTCTTGAAGACCTAAAATGCATTCCTCATCTTGTTCAAATCAGTTCCATACTACGTTGTTAGGTGCGAATTCTCTGTATGTGAAGAATTGACAACTATTTGGAAGAAAACAAGAGTCAATATGATAGCTAGTGAAAACCTCTGGTTTTCTTGCTTTGAAATGTATGTCTCTTACATTGCTTTCTTGTGTTCTGTTTCATTCTGTTTTGTTGTGTTTAATTTTACCTTCTTCAAAAAAAAAAAACAGTGAAAGCAATACAGGGCTTCAATAGGAAATAAAAAATGGTTACCATAGTATATCCTGCTATCTTTGGAATAAATGTCCATGCCCTTAAATCTAGTACAAGTAGACAAACTGGAGCAGAATATAACCAAATGGAACAGATTGATGAAAACAATATGGGCTTCAAAGCATGATACAACATTAACAATGTCCTCTGCCTTCCTTTTTTAGACAATTCCTCAACTTTCATCTTCCCAGGGTGCAATGTACATTTTGTATCCCACTAACTCCTTTAGTTTTTAGATTAGGGAGGCAACCTTCTATTTACCTGAGTGGTTCTGAACCTTTTTACCCCTGAGCTTGATCTCAAATTGTATCCATTTACTCACAAAAGTCTCAAGGCTCTCCTTCCTCATAGCTGAGTAGTTTGCCATTGTATAAAAGTGTTATATCTTTGCAACCAATCTGCAGCTGAAGGGCAAGCTACCACCACTTTTTTCTGGTTACCTGCCACATAAAGCTTTATTTTCTCATCTTTAACTTTCAGTCCATAAACCTTCAGGTTAATTATATTTCTTATATAGAGCATCTTGATGAACCCTATCTCGTGATCCACTCTGTGTTTCTTCTTATTAGTGTATCTAGGTCATCCATGTTTAGCAATTATAACCAATCTTCTCTGTCTCGTCTCTGTCATGCTATTTTTCTAGAATATTTCTACATTCTATTGTTTGCCTACTTTTCACCTTCATTCCAAAGTCTTTCCCATTCAGTGTGCCCCCTTTGCTGTTGTTCTTGAAGCCATGGTATTTTCTGCCTCTCTCTAGCATGTCCTTTAGTCCTTTGTGTAGGGTTGGATTGGTGGTCATGAATTTCCACAGTTCCTCTTTGTCATGGAAGCATCTTGTTAATTTCAAGAGATAGTTTTGCAGGGTACATCAGTCTGGGTTGGAGGTTATTTTCTTTCAGGGCTTGGAATACTTCACTCCAAGGTCTTGATTTGATGGTTTGTGTCGAGAAGTCTGTTGTCATTCTGATGAGTTTTCCTTTAGAGGTGATCTGTTTCTTTCCTCTGACAGCCTTTACTATTCTGTTCTTGTGTTGAATTACTGGGATATTGATTATTATATGTCTGGTTGTATATCTATTTTGATTATAGCTGGCTGGAGTTCTGTATGCCTCATATATCTGAATATCATTTACTTTCCTGTGCTTGGGAAGTTTACTTTAATTATTTCTGTAAATAGCCTTTGTATTTCATTTGTGTTTACCCCTGCTTCTTTACTCACATTTTTTATTCTTAAGTTATAGATCATCATCTTCTAGCCTTTGTATTGTTACTTCTTGTTTCCTTGTTATTTTTAAGAGATCTTTCCTTTCATGATCACAAGTTGCAAACCTGTCTTCAAGGTTTGATAGTCTCTCTTTAGTTTCTTTCAAGCAGTTTTGCCAGCTTTCAGGGGAGTTTTTAATTTCTTGGTAATCTCTTTGAATGTGTTACATGTATTCTAGATTTTTTTTTTATATTCTCATCAAAGGTTTCCCTCTTTTTCTATGCTCCTCCATTTTTCCAACTGTATCTTCTTGAGATGTATTTAGCTTTTCTTTTATTATTTTTCTTATATCTTCCTTTACATGTGTTAGTATTTATGTTTTGAGTTCCTTTATAATGTTATAAAGATAATTCTTTATGTCAGATTCTGCTTTTTCCGAAACCACAGGTTCCAAAACCACAGGTGTCCACCAATCTCTTCTGTGTTTACCTGTGCTGGGCCAGTACTGCTTGACTTGGAGGCTGGAGACTTCCTTTTGTTTTTTGATTTTCTCATGTTTCTGGTTTCTTCCAGATAAGTGGATAGTGGGGCACTTCCTGTATTGGTAATAATTACTCTGCAGTGTGCTGGCTAGGGATTGCTGCCCTCCCCAATCTGCTGGTTACCACTGGAGTACAAGCAGATATAGGGAAGCCTGGCCACTCCCTTCTGAGCTGGTCAACCACTGGGCGTCTTCACCACATTAGTGTACTACGTGGATGGGACCAGTTAGGAGTAGCTTCAGGGAAACCTCGTCCTTGGCTATTGGATTGCACATAGGTGTGGAACTCAGTCCAAGCAATTCTCATCAATCTGCTCTGCACTAGGAGTGGCTGAATGAAGCTAGCTGCAGTTCTGGGCTTATCCTGCCTGGCTCCATAATGTCACCTGGCCAATTGCTCACTCCTGTAGGAGGACTGCATTCCCCACACTCACTGTGAGCCAGTGCAGTTTTCCTGTCTTCCGCCCCCTCCATGACTGTGTCCTCCCCCTGAGGCCCTTGGGCTTGCCAACTCCCAATTTCACCATGACCATGTATCTTCAGTCCAGTGGCATTTTGCACATAGTGGGACTAGCTCTCATGAGAGCAAGTCTGCTTACAGACTTCTGTCCACATTTTTCTTTTCTTTTCTTTCTTTTTTTTCCTTTTTAGTTTGTTCCTGGGTTGAGAAGATCCATCTCTTTCCATCTGGTCTTCTCCAGGATGCTATATTCCAGAATCTGAGCTATTTCTCTCAGAGAGACTTTTTTTGGCTGTTTATAGATGCTCCATCTTTCCAGCTTCAGTTTATAACTTCTAACAGCTTTTTTTCATGAACAATTCAGGTTTTTTATTTGTATCAAAGTATGTCAACACCAAACAAAACAATAACATTTTCCTTTTCAGTTTGGTTTACTATTATTTCTTCATTTGTCTAATTGATTTTACTAAGACTTGCAATGATATTTTAAGTAAGAGAAGGAACCTGGCACAGTGGTGCCCACCAGCAATACCAGTACTCAGCAGGCTGAAGCAAAAGAATATCTGTGAGTTCAAGGACAGCCTAGGTTACTCAGTGAGTTTAAGGCTCTTATGGACTGCGTAATGAGACTGTTTCTAAATACATAAATAGGAGGAGGAAATGGGACATCTTTGCCTTATTTCAGATAGATAGATAGATAGATAGATGATATAGATACATAAATAGATGATAAATAGAGACAGATTTTATTTGTTACATGAATTGAACTCAGGGCCTTGCACTTACCAGGCAGGTGTTGTGCCACTGAGCTACATCCCTGGGCTTGTTCCATAAATTAGAGTATGTTTTTAGTGTTTTCTTGGTCAGTACAATATTGGTGGAGGTATTTTTTATATAATCTTTTTTCCCAAAATTTATATTCTATTTAAAAGAGATTTGTTTAATACTTGCAACACCAAAAATATAATTTTAACTTTCACAAGATAATTGTAGGATTTATAAACAGATATTAATTTATTATATACCACAAAGATGTGGTATATAATACCACAATAATTCTCAAAAATACATATCAATTGATGTAATAATATGATACTTTGCAATAACTTTAAAAGTTGGTAAATTTTTAATATTAGACCAATCAATGAGCACACAATGTCTTTTCATTTACTTGGATTTTTTCACATTTCAACATTTTGCAGATTCTAGTATATAACACAGCTTCTAGTATATAATACAGTATATGCCACAGCTTTCTTAAATTGTTTCCTAAGTATTTTAGGTTGTTAATGATACCGTAAATTCAACTTTCTTTGCAATATCATTTTGGATTATTCAATATTATACAGAAACACTTTTGGTTTTTATCTATCAAATTTATACCCTGTAACCTTATATCAACTTACATAGTAATTGTAAAAATTTTTAATGTATTCTGTAAGATTTTCTATTATTTATAAGTATGCCACTTTTAATGTTTTTACATATTCTTTTCTAATTTGAATTCTTCCTCTAATTCTATAGAATAAAACTTCCAAAGAAATGTTATAAAGGAGAGATAGAAGAGACATCTTTTTTGGAGTATTTTAATACTACCCTTTTAATATTAACTGTGGGTTTTCAAATATACATTTTATCACATTCCCTACAATTCCTAGTATTCCTGGTAATTTTTATTATAAAAACATGCTGAACTTCCAAAACATTTTTCTGTAGGTATTGATGTAATTGTGTACTATCTTCTCTTTATTTTGTAACACCATCTACTTGACCTGTATATGTTGAAACAATCTTAGATTAATGGATATGTGACATTTCATCATAATGTTTCTTATATGTGTTGCTAATGCAATTCATTACATTTTTGTTAACTTTTGGATGTTACTGCATATGTGTATTCATTAGTCACATCAGTAGAAAGTTTGGGAATATTTTCCCTAGTGATATGTTTATTTGGTGTGATATAAAAGTAAGACTGGCTCTATGTAAGAAATTTGGAAAAATTCTCATTCTCTGCAATTCATATCTAATATTGAAGTGTTCATAATTATTTTTAAATGTTTAGTAAAATTCACATTGAAGCTATGTGATTATGGGCTTCATGGGGCTATGCATCCCATTATGGGACTTTACTGATTAGTAATTCAATTCCATTACTTGTTACATGTCTACTTAAGTTTTCTTGGTTTGTTGGTTTTTACATCCTTTATATTTCTTTATGTCCTTTTAAGAGTTTGTCCATCTCATCGGGATTTGCAATTTGTTAGCATACAGCTGTTCATTGTATTATTTTAGAAATCCACTATAATTCTATTGTTTCTTTGAGATCATTACTGATTCTTTTTCCTTTCTGATTTTAGTAGTTTAAGTCTTCTCACCATTTATGTTAGCCATTATATTCAGTTTTGCCAGGTTTCACCCTTTCAAAGAAAAATATTTAGCTTTTATTGATAACTTCTGGTTGTCTTTCTATTTCTTTGTTCATTATTTGCACTTCTAAACTTTAGATTTGTTTATTATTCCACATCTTAGTTACTTTTCTTGTTGCCAAGACAAAAGCACCAACATTCAAAGTTAAAGATGAAAAAGGACTTCCAGACCTGCTTCAGAAAGTGGTAAGAAAAATAGGGCAAGTGTCTTTGAAGTGACAGATAACATTTGGAGGGACATTAATAGCAAGACATTTTTTACTCTAATACTTTTTTCAATTTAAGTATTCATCATATATTCTGATTAAGATTTGTATTCTGGATATTATTCCTTGGTCAGAAGAGTAGATGTCAAAGATTTGCTCTAATTCTGTACACTGTCATCTCACTCAGTAAACTGTTTCCTTTGCTTTGCCAAAAGTTTTAACATGATGCAGACTGGTTTGTTTTTCTTGTTATCATTTCTAAAGTCTTGGACTCATAATGATGAAGTCATTCTTACCTTCATTTTGTTGTGTTTTTCCTATTTTCTTGGAGCAGTTTTAGTTTCATGCCTTACCTATCTAAACTTTTGATCTATTTTAAATTGACTTGTGTACATTCCACAGAGGCAGATTAACAAGTAGTGGCATAGTTTAAATCATTTACATATACATAAAATTCGCAGAAAATGTATACTGGCTACAGGAAAAGAAAAATAGTGTGACATTTTCTCAACAGATGGTGTGATCCTTGCATAGGGGACCCCAGAGACTGTCACATATCACACAAAACCCACTACATTGCAGATCTGTAGAGAAGTAATTGAAAATGCAAGGGCCACAATCTCAATAACCAGAGTTACTCAAGCAGTGGTTCAGTGTACTAATAAATGTCTGGAAGCAAATGGGCACCACTTTGAGCATCTCCTGTAATTGTAGAGGCCAAAGATAACTTGTATTAATTTCAGGCCAAAGATAACTTGTATTAATTTCATGATGCCTCCATGGATTTATTTTTTATCACAATAAATTTAGTATTAAGTATTTATACTAGTTTTTTTTCTTTTCCTGATGTATATATACAATTATTGGCAAACTCTGTAAACACTAAGGTTTTTATCATCATTTGTTCTCCACCATACATTTTAAAACCATTGTCAAGAATCAGCAGGTGCAATTATGCAAGTAGATTTCTGGGCCATCTATGACATTTTAAAGGTCTATACATCTGTTTTAAACTAGCACCATGCTGTTTCTTTTTTCTTTTTTTGTTATCAATGCTTTGTAGTACATTTTCAATTTGATATTGAGCTACGTCACATATTTCCATTTTCTTTTTCAAGAATGCTTTATCTTTTCAGGAATTTTTGTTCCCATATGAATTTTATGATTTTTGTCCTGGATATGTAGAAAATGTCGTTGTTGTTCTGATGGTGGTTGCAGAGAGTCTTTGATAATGTTTGGTGATTTAACCATTTTCAGAGTAGGCAGTTTACCATTCTGTTCTAGTTTCCTTGTTGTGAAGAGTTTCAAAATTATTCAAGTGTGAAAGATTAGGACTTTTCTGCACTGTATGAAGCCCTCAACTTACATATGGTCTTCAGTATTACCAGGAACAGATGGCCAGAGTCCTATTTTGTATACTCATTCCTCAGTCTAACTTTCTAATTTTTTGAATCTCTTTATTAGCACTCATCCTAGGTAGCTGCCTATGATTGTTTTAGAAACATGCTGCATTATTAGGGCTGTTGCTCAGAGGGAGATCTCTCCCGGGGCAAATAAACAAAATCATTGAGAATAAAATTTCCAAAGTTATTGCCAGTCAGTTCAAATGGTGCCAGTTTTTGTAGGTATACAGCTTTTGTGGGAGTTCCAAACTGAATCTAATTTTCTAGTAAGTACTAGAAATTTGGTTTGCATAGCCCCAAAAGTAGTATGAGTATAGGGGTTACAGAAGAATGTGGATGAGACAGCAATATGCCAAGTTATAAAGCACAGAGTTCAGTGATTTTACCAAGATATAGTCATTTTTAAAAACTAAACTTTCTTCACATGGTTCCAAATTTTGGGTTATTTCAAGTTCTAAAAATAGTTGATTTTGAAAATCTTTGGTAGTATTTTCAACATGTTTATGAAGAGAAGGAATTTTAGACGTTTTCTTTCTACCATTCTTGATGTACTTTTCCTGCTAGGTATTCAAATTAAATACACAACCATTTGTTATACATAATTTGGATCATGACACCACTTAGTATAAGCATTTACACATGTAACTCACGAATTATATGAAAAGTTCCAATACTTTACCTATCATTTATTTTAAATAAAATAAATTGATTTAGGTAAATTAAATATATTTTCTGTGCAATTTACGTTTGTCCTAATTACCCAAAATAAGCCTAAAATGTTTTTTATCTAGCATCTCATGAATATCTTCAAAAGAGTGCTTTGCTGAAAAGAGCTTTATAATTCTGATCTGGATTATAGACTTCTAGCATTTTACCAATAAAACTTGCTAAAAGAACCCTTTTATAGTCATTCTTCTAGCAAGCACAAATATTACTATAATTCCCCAATACTTTCCAAATGACCGAGAACTAATAAATTAGTAACAAGTATTTTGTGAATACATCCTTTGTTCCAAAAATAATTCTAAAGTTTCTAATGTGTGATAATTTGCACAGAAATCTTGGGATAATTATTTCCCTTTTATAAATTGTCAGAATATTAATTAAGCCAGGGATTTAGCTCAGGGGCCTAAGTGCCTGCGTGGCAAATGTGAGGTTGTGAGTTTGATCCCAGGTTTTAAAAAAAAGTATATTAATTAACTTGGTAGGCATTTCAGAGGTACAGAAGATTATATCTATATTTCTATGATTCAAAGCCATTACTAGTAACCACTGGTAGAGTGCTTATAAAATGACTCCAAGAGATCATAACTCATGAACAGCATTGTTATCACATCCATTTTCCATAGTAAAATCATCGTCACCATTCTAAAGTGAACAACAAAAATGCTGAAAAATCTATGGCCTGAGTTATAAACAGACACCTAAGATTAAATACCTTCACATAAATTACACTTTGCATCTACTGCAACAGTGTCTCAGATTAGAAGTAAATTCAGGAAGAAAAGTTTTAAGTTTGAAGAGCATTGATGCATTTTACATGAGAGTGACTGGTCAATCCATTCTTTCCCAGTTATTTGTGTTAAATGTAATGTAATTTGCTGTTCTGTTGATAATAGAAACAAGCTTAATAAATGCTAGTAGCATTTGCATTTCCTCACCTGATTAATGTTACCTGTAGATATCCCACAGTACACGTCAAGGGAATCCCAATCATATCATTAAAGGCTGGGGATGAAGACTTTCTTCAGTATTCGGTATCTTCCACACAGTAAACCATGAGGGAGTGGTTAAAAACCATAGCTGAAAAGGAGCAGCGTTTTGATTACACACTGCCAGGATTAAGGTTTCCCATGTGCTATGTTCCAAAAGAACCCAATCTGTCTCAATGGGAAGTATTGAGGACTTGTTTTCTACACACTCAGTTCTGAATTTTACAGTGTATGAATCATATTTGCTCGCCTGGGACTACTTTTCTCCAAAGACTGTTAAATCATAAATGTGCAACATGAGTTTTTAAAACACACTGCTATGTGATTCACATTCCCAAGGGCAAGATTGGGTACTAAATCAATGTCAGACTTTGTGTTTTTTTCATCAGATTCTATTCTGTGATAAGACTATTTAGCTTGAAGATATTTTTGTACTTTGAAAAATAACTTTGAAATTCTGACAACAAAAGGAGGTCAAGGAGGGAAATGTTACAGGTTGTACTTGTATGTGTATAGAAACATATTTTGTGCATTTGCATAGAAAGTAAAGAATAATAAGATAACCTGCATTAATAGCTAGAGTCTCTTATCTAGTGTACTACAGGCATTTTAATGCTGCAGTACATGCAATCAACTGGCTGTTAATCCAGCACACATTAGTCCTAGCACTCGAGAGACTGAGACAAGAGGATCACTGTGAGTTTGAGGCCACTGCTCTATACACCGAGTTCAAGGGCAAAATGAACTATATACTAAGACCTTTTCTCAATAAAAAAAAGAGTTAATAATGTTGCAGCATACAGAATACTTTTAAGAAAAGAAATAAAGTCTTAAGTAGACAATGAGTTCAATAGATACCTAGCATTTCCCTTCTTGTTCTTATTTTCTGATATACAGCATAATGCCTGGAACTATACAAACTCAGTATTTTCATTCAAAAATTAACACATTATTTAAAGTTAATCTTTATAATAGCCATAGGCAAGTATTCTCAGTTAGTAGATGAGGAAATAGAATATTTTTCCATAAAGAAACTTGCTGTTAATTATTCACAATGCTAATCAAGGTATATATATTACTAAATGAGTTCTTATCTGGTAAATGGAATAGTAAGCATCCAGTGTATTCTTCAGAAAGTCGCTCTTACTAGGAGAATGAATTTAATCTTTCAGAACATAGTTAATGCTGAAACTAATTATCTGTTTCATAAGTTTTATAACCTTTCTGAAACACATGTCACTGAATCTCCAGCTTAATCAGATGATACCCTTTAGTGTCCCAAGTAGTACTTATCCAACATTAGGTAATCCACCAAAGAATAGTTTCAGAGCATTTCTACATACTATCATTGCTGTCACATATGGGATATATTGATTTCATGTTAAAATCCCACTGAGTTCTGAGATTAACTCAAAATATACATCTCTATAAGGTCTTTACATGTAATATCCAATGATATATGTATTATCTCAGCACCCATAGCACTAGGTGTCTGTCTTACTTATTTTTCTCATTGCTGAGAAAAAATACCTATCACCTGGAGTTAAAATAGGAAAAGTTCCTTTGACTTCCAGTTTGTAGGGATTTCAATCTATGGTTGACTTGTTCCAAGGCAGGGTGGCATGGCACAGCAGAGGGAAGTGATAGAGGAGAAATAGTCCATGCCAAGTGGGCAGGCAAGAGCACATTAGCAGTCTTTCTATCTCTTACATTTTAAGCAGGCAACCTGCCCTAGGACAGGTGCACTGATCACAACCTTAACTCTAGCCAGAATTATTCCAAAACAATCAGTGGACTCTTACAGTACACACATAACTTTAATCCCAGCACGATAAACTCTAGATCCAGCCACTGATGAAAAGTGCCCCCTATGACTGCATGAGGCTTTGGGAGCACATCTAGAGACGATTTTAATTAATTTATCCAAGGTGTTCTTTTGATTTTTGTAGTCCTGTCTCTCATGATGACTACTTTTATTTACTAAAGTGGCTAGGCCACAGAATCTGGATTTTGATTTTAATTTTTATGTTGTTTATTGTTTTTATTAGTACATGTCATAATACACACTGATTACATTCAGCTTGGAGACTTAATGCATATACTGTATCTTGATAAGTTATCTCCCTGGCCCCTTTCCCTACTCTCTCCCTCCTTCCCCGGATCCCCATTCCATCCTGTAGCATCTACCTTCCTGTTTCTTAATGTAACTCTTCATTTTCTCCTTTAAATTAATTATAATTTGGGTTTTTCATATTAGAAAAATCATATAAAATTCTACCTTTTATGACAAGAATATCTCATTTAGCATTACAGTCTCAAGCTCCATCCATTCTCTTACAAATGGCTCAGGTTTATCCCTCTCAATTGCTAATATAGATAGGTAGGTAGGTAGATAGATAGACAGACAGACAGACAGACAGATAGATAGATAGATAGATAGATAGATAGATAGATAGATATAAAATTTTCTTTATCAATTTATCTATTGATTGGCATATATGTTTTTTCTATGATTTAGCTATCATGAGTTTTGCTGCTATAAACATATGTGCACATATACTGGAGCACTTAATGTGATGGCTGGTTCTTTGGGGAAGATATCCATGAGAAGTGTAACAGGGTCAAAGTGGAATTGTTATTATTAGTTTGTTTGAGAAAATTTCATACCAGTTTCCAAAATGGTTGAGTTTACATTCCCATCCCTAATAAGAGAGTTGTTTCTTTAAACACAATCTCACCAACATTTGAAGTTCTTCCAGTACTTGACAATGACTGTTGTTACCAGAGTAAGAGGGAATCTCAGTGATTTACAATTATCTAATGACCAAAGATGTTGAATTCTCCTTCGTGTACTTATTGACCATTTGAATTTCTATGGTAAAAATGTCTACTTTTTTCAGTTGTCTATTTTTTGATCATGTTTTTTTATTTGTGGTATTTTAAATTTTTTGTTTTTTATATATTCAAGATGTTAATCTTCTGTCTCAGGAGTATCTGGTAAAATTTTTCTACCATTAAATAGATTGTCTCTTTATTGTATTGTTGCTTCCTTTGTTGTACAAAAGTTTTTTTAGTATATAATGTTATTTGTTTATTATTGATATTATTTATTCTGCAATGGGAGTGCTGTTCAAGAATCCTTTGCCTTTACCTATAACAAGAGTTTTACCAATTTTTCTTCCAATGCATTCAGTCTTTATACATATGGATATCTAGTTTTCCCAGTATTATTTGTCAAAGAAGCTATCTTTCTCTAGTATATAGTAAAATTTATGTCTTTTCTTTTCCTTTCCTACTTTCCTCCTTTACCCTACCCCAGTTATTCTTCCCCTTTGAGCTGTTTCTTATCCTTATACAATATTGGTTGTAGATTTTGGGTCTTGGATCTTAGTTGCTCTTTCAGTTTCTTACACTGGGGAACAATACAGTATTTACACATGTGAGTTTGATTTATTTCACTTATGAGTATGGTCCCAAGTCACTTCCACTTACCTATAAAAGCCTAGATGCAATCTTTCTTTTTAGCTGAATACTTCTCCACTGTATGAAAATACCACATCATTTCTATCCATTCCTCATTCGTACTCATCTTTATTACCCTGTGTCACTCTGGCTATTCTTGCTGTCTTTAGATTACATATACATTTTAGAATTATTTTTCTATTTCTGTGAAAAAGGCTACTGATATTTTTATGAATATGGTTAAATCTGTTTATCATTTTTGGAAATATGGCCATGCTCACAGTGATAGTGTTGCCTATTCAAAAACAGGTGACCTCTTCCCAATTTTTAATGTCCCCTTCAATCTCTTTTTTTCAGAGCAATACAGTTTTCATTACAGAGCTTTTTCATTTCCTTAGTTAGTATAATTCCAAGGTACTTAATTGTTTTGAAGTCACTGTGTGTGTATAGTTTTGTTTTACTGATTTCCTGCTCAGCTGGTTAATTCTTTGTATACAGAAACACTATTAACATTTGTGTATTCATTTTGTGTCTCTTCACTTTTCTGACTTTACTAGTTCTAGGTATCTTCTGGTGGAGTTCTTTTGGGGGAGATTTTCCTATGTAATATATCAAGTATGAATAAATAAGGATATTTTAATTTATTTTTGAATGGAAATATTTTTATTTATTTCTCTTGCCTAACTGCTAGAGACTGACTAAAATTTTAAGTATTACATATAATGAACAGCAGTGGTGAGAGTGGAGCACTTGTCTTGTTTCTGATTTCAGTGGGATTTACTTCAGTTTTCCCCATTTAGTGTAATTCCAGTAGAGGGTCTGCTATAAATGGCTTTCAAGGATTTTATGATAAGTGGATATTGGATTTTTCATAGGCCTCTTCTCCATTTGAGATTACCATGTAGCTTTATGTATGTGATTTATTACATGTTTACCTATGTATGTCTATTGGGAACCCTTGCAGTGGACCCTAATCTCCTTCAAGATGTTACAATGCTTGGCAAAAAAAAAAAGAGCAAGAGACAAAATGGTGATATGATGGGGATCTGGGGAGGCCAGTTGTTCACAGGGAACCAAAATCCATGGGGCAGCCAGAACCTCAGTGTTTACTGATAACATTTGCATTGGGGAAATCGGCGAGGGGATTATGGATGAACGTGCTAGCTAAGTGAATAGGCAGGCAAGGCTTGTGAAAAAGGGAACAAGGCATTCTTGTAAAATTCATAAAACAGTCAGATTAAGGTGGTGCTTATCGAATAATCTGTTCTGCAGTCAATTCTGGGAAGCAATTTTCTCTGAAGACAAACAGCCTTGGTGACGATGTTATCTACTGTCTTAGTCCCATAGTTTCATGGCCCATGTACCTCAGCTCAACTATGTGTGCTGGTGATGAGTGTGCTAGCCTACCACACTACCCACATGCTTCCACGAAAGCACATATACAGCCTTGGGCACACTCACTATTCAAGCCAAAAGCCAGTTTAGGGAACTCACCTCTATATAGTCTTCAATACTCACAGGTAAACACAATCATATTTGGGTCTGGGGGAGGGCAATGTGGTGGCCCTTCACATATGTCAGACTATTCTTACATCCCTTATCATGATGCAAGAACTTTTTATTGACTTTTTAAAATTCCATTTGTAAGTATCTTGTTGAAGAACTTTACATTGGTATTCACTAAGGAATTTAATCTGTGGGGTTTTTTGTCTTCTGTTAAGTCCTTGTTTGGATTTTGTATCAGGTTAATTCTACCTTCCACAAATGAATTTGGCAGTGTTCTTTCCCTTTCAATTTCATGGAAGAGTTTGAGGAACATTGGAAGTAACTCTTTAAATTCTTCTAAAATAAAGTAGTGAATCCACTGAGAAATTTGGATCTGGACTTTTTTTTAGTTTTATTACTGCTTCATTTTCATTACCTTTTATTGAATTGTTCAAGGATTTCATATTTTTGACTCAATTTTGGTAATTCTTATGTGGGCATGAATCTATCCATTTTTTCTAGATTCTCCATTTTGTTGGAAGACAGATTATCAAGGTAGTTATTTACAATGCTCTGGATTTTGGTAGGGTCCTTTGTGATTTCACCTTTTCTGTTTCTGATTGCATTGATATGGGTATTTTTTTTTCTTTCTTTTGGTAAGTTTGGCTAAGGACTTGCTATTCTGTTTATGCTTTTAAATAACAAGCTCTTCAATTCATTAATCCTTTTTTAAGTTCCAAATTCATTGATTTCCACTCTGATCTTTATACTTTCCTTTCTTGTACCTATTTTGGCTTTGGATTGTTTGTGGTTTTGTAGAAACTTCAAGTGCATCAATAGGTTATTTATTTGGGGTCACCCCTTTTCTAATGTGGGCATTTAGAGCTATAAACTTCCTTCTTAGGACTATTTATGTAGTACATCATACATTTTTAATCTCTTGATTTCTTGACAATTAATTATTTGAGTCTATTATTTAATCTCTACATACTGAGTACACTGAGCAATTTCTGGGATATCCTTTTCCATTGATTTCTACTTTCATTGATTGTATTTTGATCTATGATATGCATGAGATTATTTAAATTATTTGTATTTATTTTAATGTGCCTTACTGTTTATTTTGGAGAACAGTCTATGCACTAGGAAGTATGCGTTTGGTTATTTTTGTCTCATTCTTTTTTTGGGGGGAGTACCAGGATTTGAACAAAGGATCTTACACTTGCCAGGCAGGCTCTGTGCCTCTGAGCTATAACCCAGGCCCTATTCTGTTATTTTTAGGTAAAGTACTATTTAGTGTTTGCAAGTGAGTACATTTAATGAAGGACATGGAAATTTACAAGGGTAACTTACAATATTTGCCTACAGATTCAAATGTAGATGAGGGTAAGATATCTGTTTACACACTAGATCTGAAAAATCTAGCGAAGTTTCTGGTATCCATGGCAATGCCCAGTAGGAGTCCAGCCAAAGGCCTGGAGTCCATCGCAACATCTCGCACAAGTCTGTGTCAAGAGTCTAAGGAATCTGAGATGGAAGACTGAAGGGTCCGTGCTAGAAAGCCCAAATACTGGTGCTAGAGGCTAGAGAGTCTGCATGGGTGAACTGAAGGCCAATGGTAGAAGCTATGAAATGTCAACCAAAAACCAGGAGATGAAGTTCAAAGTAAAGGCAAACACCAGTACTCCAAGGAGCATAGCCACTAATCTTTGCAAAGGTGAACACCGAAGTTCAACCAAAGAGAACAGTGGAAGATTCTTTGAAGAAAAGTGGCCAGAATGAAAATTATCACCAAGGACTCTTCCAAAGAAATCAGCATAAAATGCTCTCTTCCATCTGGCCACAATCCTTAAGTGGATCTTCCATGCCCAGAACCATATTAACTCAGTTCAGCTGGACACTACCACTCAAGCTGACCACTGATTCATTAACTACAATTACTATAGATATCTATCAAATTCATTTATTCTAAAGTGAATGTCAACAATGGTATTTTTTTTTCCAGTTGTCCTATTTGTAACTTAGGTGTTTAGTCATCCACTATAATTGTGTTGATATTTATCTGGTCTTTTCTGTCCAGTAGCTATGTGACAGCATTCAGTGCACATATATTTACAGTTAGTACCACTTGCTGTTGAATTGTTCCCTTGACCAGTGTGCAGTGACTGTCTTTTTCTTTTGTAGTTAGATTTGGCGTTACGTCCACTTTGTCTGCAAACAGAATATCTACCACTGATTGCTTATAGTCCTCTGTTGCAGGGAATATCATTTCCCATCCTTCGATTTTTATTCCATGAGTTCTGATCAGGTGTGTCTCTTGCATTCAACATACATGTGAGTTTTATTTTTTGATCCAGTTTTCCAATCTCTTTCTTTCATGGGAAAGTTCAAATCATTTACATTGAGAGTTATTACTGAGAAGTATTGATTCATTCTTTTCATTGGGCTATTTTTCTATTTCTGTTTTTTCCTTTTTTCTTAAACATTTGTCTTGTTTGATGTATTCAATCTTCCAGGCTCCTTGGTGTTGTTTGCATCATTTTCTTTGAGTAATTTTTGTAGTCATAGATTGATGAAAATGAATTTCTTAAGGTATTCTTTGCCATGGAAAGTCTTTACTAGTTTACATATTTTGTTATATAATTTTGCAGGATATATTATTCTGGGTTGAAAGTTTTCTGTCAGGGTCGTGGATGTAACTCAGTGGCATCGTGCCTGCCTTTGATAATTGTGAGGTTCTGAATTCAATTCCTGATTAAAAAAAAAATGTTCTCTCTTTTTGTTCATTTTGGGCTTGAAAAACTTCACTCAAGTCTCTCTTGTTTTTATGGTTTGTGGTAAGGAAATTTGCTATAATTCTAATGAATTTGCCTTTTTAAATTATTTGTTGCTTTTCTCTATTTCCTTTTAAAATTTATGTTTGTATTGGAGTTCTGGGTTTTTAATTTTAATAAGTCTTGGAGAGTTTCTTTTTTGATTGTGGCTTTTGGAGTGTTAAATTCTTTTATGTATTTACCAATAATTGTGAAATTTTCTTCTGTGATTTCTATAAATAGATTCTTGATGTCATTTGTGTGGTCTTTTCATTTTTCTTTAACTTTGGTTGGTTTTAATTCATTTATCAGGTTTTGGATCCATTTTTCAAGGTCTCTTGTTTGTGAGGTATCTCTGACTATATGGTCTTCTGAATCAACCTTATCTTCTAGTTCTGATACTTTTTTCTAACATTAGTTATTTCTGCTATATTCTGAATCTTTGATACCTTTTTTTACCCTACAATTTATTAATAAATGGTCACTCATTTTTTGTATTGCTTGGTTAACTAATCCACCTTTCTATTTGTCTTGTTTAACCTATTTTTGGAAACAGAAGAAGGGATTCAGATGGAAGAGACTATAACTGGAAATTGAAGAAAGCTATGAGAAAATCAGAACTGTTGCTATGTTATAAATAGCTGGTGTTTTAATTTTCAATACACAATTTTGTTGAGGGTTATTCTGATTTGCACATTAAATGTACTATTTAGGTAAAGACACTGTTTAGTTCTTATTCTACTTTAAATGTAGAGATACCTTCTGCATATTTCATAGGTGAGGAGAAAAACAAGGGAATTTAAAGGAAAAAGAAAAGTTTTAAACAGATACACTAAACATTAAATCATCCTCACACTTCTATTTATGCTATAGTCTGAATTCACCTGCTGAGATCCTCTTCTCACTGTCACAATTTATGTTTTGATTTATGGTGGTGTAGGGGTCTGAGTGGAATTTTTGGTCTAACTCTGTCCTGCTCCTCTGCACCTTACAGAGTGTTACTGTGTCCAAATGATGCATTTTGTGTTGTTCTTCTCTTTGAGACAGGGTCTCACTACATAGCTCAGGCTGGCCTTGAATTCACTATGTGGCCTCAAACTTGCAGCAGTCCTGCCTCAGCCTCCTATGTGCTGAAATTACAGGTGTGTGCCATCACATCAAACTGCTTTTTGACTTTGCTCTTAGTCTATAACTTGTTCCTGAGGGGTTACCCACTGTGATATGTTCAATGGCCAACCTGTGAGTGAGCACATTTGGGGACTGAGAAGAGGCACTGAACCTGCCCCCACTCTCTGGTCAGTTTTCTGCTTAATTTCATTTTCACCTCTGGGCAAGGTTGACCAGAGATTTTGCCTTGACTTATGATTGGACACCTTCACTTAAATTGCACTATACCCCATCCAACTTAACTGACCCAGGCACACAACAAAATATTAATTTGTGAGCAAAAGGGGAAGAGCTCACAGGTTGTACCTAATTGCTTTTACCTACCTGCATGGGTTTCTAAATGGCTAACCATTGTCCTAGACCCCATAGATTTAGTGTGTCTAATTTAGAATTGAGAGTAACTTTGACAAAATATGAATATGACTCAACACACAGGAAGCTTTATGTTCTGATATTGTTTTGCTAGTATTAAATATGCATAAGTTGTTCAAAATAATTTCCAGTTCAGTTGAAATGATTTTCATTTCTAGTTTTCTTATGTGTGAAAGAATTTCTATTCTATTAAGTGATTTTAATGCCAAGAAGTTTGCTGCTGGTGATATTATAGACAGCTAAATTAGGTAGAAATATTATAGATAGGTCTATCAGGCAGATCTAGACACTCAAGGGAGTCAGTTCAGAAAAGTGAGGTTGGAGAGGTATTTGAGAAGAAGTAAAGTCACAATGGCCAGATTTACATACTTCCCTAAGGGATAAATGGAAGTTTGGGATCATTGGTACTACCCTTTTGAGGTTTCTTATATGAACAAACCATTATCCTTTCAGAGGTGGGCTATCCTCTTCCGCTCACAAAGACTAAGGCTAAGATGAAGACTAAGACTAAAGACAAGACTAAAACTATAGATTATCATTCAAGGTTGAGGATGTCATTCATGTACACTTGCTACATGACCTGCTTCCCGATTGGGATTACAATATTACCAAGCAATTACACTTGTAATCATTTTGGTTGATCATAATTTTGTCTCACATTGTACTCGCATTATGATTTTACTCTGTAAAACTTCCTTTGAGAAGCGAACTCACTGGCAGTGCATTTAGGACTCATCCTGTCTCCCAGTAACTATTCCTATTCCCCATTCCTTTTCCCAGATAAATTTTTCTACTCTTCACCTCTGTTATACGCTAGAATCTATTCTTCAATTTCAGGGAACATGAGATCAGCATATCACACATGTAGCAGGTTGAGAATTACATTTATTTCTCCAATGTCATTTGGAGGTCCTATCACAGTAACATGAAGTAAGATAGCAACAGTAAAATAAACTTTAAAGACAGAAATTAATACATACAAAAATTCAACTCTTAACTTTCTTTCACAGGAATAATGCTTCAAACATAAAATTCAGAAGTCTGATGAATTAGAAACAAATTGCATTGTCATTGAAGTAATAGACTGACTAAATTATACTTCCAGTTTTGAAAAATGTGTTAGATATAAAAGCATAAATGAAAATGAAGGTTCTTTGATGTCAAAAATGTAGAAATAGTAAACACCAATTACTGTCTTGACAGTCACTCCTTAAAGCTTTTACATGACAATTAGGTACCTCAGAAATCTTAATGACTGTAGTTTGAAAATAAGAAATATTCAAGCATATTGTTTTATCACCCTGTTTAGCTGTATCTCCTATTTCATAAAATAATATTTTAATAAATCTTGTCCTGAATACATCATTTCAAAGTTAGCATCAAGGTTATTTTCTCAACTGAATTTATGGTGTGCAAATGCTTTACCTGCAAATTTGGTAACCATGCTATGTGCTCTTTGTGGTCCTTGAGTGAGAGCACATCCTGTGTGGTCATTGAGTGAGAGAAGCCTCCCAGAAAATAGTTAAAAGGTAGGTTTCAAAGCCAATTTGTAGTGTCCCAATTTCAACCTATTAGTGTAAGGCCACTAAAGTTACAGTTGGAAAGAGGTAAGAACAATCAGCCACCAAAAATCATTACAAGTTCTTGGTCAGAGCTTTGCTGTTACAAAGGACTGTGACAGGAGTCTGAAAATACAGGACCCAAACAAGAGAGGGCAGGTTATACAGAGCAATGGTCCTCTTAAGGGAAGTAGCCATGAGGCCCATCCCCAGGCATTAGTCCAGGAGTTGGACATATGCTAATTTCCGAGATACTTTCAGTAAGTTTTTGGCTGCATCTTATACTATGCTTGATTGCTTTGTATAAAAATAACACTCCTAGGAATATACATAGGCCAGCTCTTACGAGATCTAAACCACTTCAGTTGTGGAGCATTACTGATGCCAGAGACTCAATTTGGGATTGTAAAATGACAATGGTCTCAGTTATCTCCTTAAGGTTTTGATACAGGTTTTGAGACAAGGAGTGGTATCAAGGGGGAGAGGTGTCAGGACATCTATTCCTGTTCCCATTGTAACAGTGATTCCCAGGTCAACAAGGACAGGGATTAATGGAATGGCCTACTCTGGGGAAGCTGGGCTTTACTGTGATAGGAAGCTTCTTGTTCCTTGGGGTTGCACCTATATTTGGGGTAAGGTGTAGCAGTGTACAGGTCCCAGTCCAGTTGGCGGGAAGGCACACATAGGTGTAGGTCTGACAGAGGAAGAAAACACCTTGACTGGGTGGATACAACTGATTATACATGCCAAAAAAATATTGAAATTTTCCTTCCTTCCTTCCTTATCCCAAACATTTAAAGTGCCCACAGAATGGCACCTATAAGAAATGGAAAAAAGTCCTCTGATTTGAGGACTCTGAGGAGTGGCCACAGTTTGGTTTATCCAGTGGAGAAAAACAAATAAGAAGTTCAAGTAGGTGAGCGGTGGGTTTATAATCTACATGGAAATCGCCATGCAGAGATGAAAGGATAGTGTGGACTTGTGAGGCAGTGGGGAACAATTTTTCCTGAAGTAGAAACTATGCATCCTTTGTGGAATAGTTGTGGTACCATTGATGCTCAGAGGGGGACAAGGAAGGAGTGAAGCACGAAAGGGCAAAATATTGGCCTCTCCTAGTGTGGGGGAGGATTATGCAAAGGCATTCCCAAGGGCTATGGGATCTGAGAGTCCTCTGTGCCCCTCACAATGAATAACAGTCACCATACTGATAGAAGAGCTGCCTGGAAAAGGATATTAAAGTATGGAGCATTAATGATTGAGAAACTCAAAATGGCAAGAAATATATATGGCAGCATCATTGTGAAGTATGTGAAATGCATACTTGGGATCTGTGTAGATGTTAACCTGTAGAATTTTGACCAGTATAAGAGAATCCAATTCAGCCTATTGGGAGGTAGTGGATGAAGGTAGTACTGCAGCTTCTACAATAGTCATGGGAGACTGCTGCATGTCCTGGTTTAGCTGGCAGTATGTGGGAAGACTTAGAGGAACTCCCACCAACAAAACAACTGTGGTCAGGGTAGACAAGGGGAAAGCTGAGATAAAAGGAAAGGGTAAGGTTGTTAAGTGGATGAGAGACACAGTTACGTGGATCCGGCATCTCAGAAGGAAACGGAGTGGATATGAGATGAGAGGTGGTATCAAACTCAGGACCCAAGGCAACAGTTACTGTAGGGGTTTCTAGAGAGGGTATATAACTGTGAGATACAAGGAACAAATGGATGGTGTGAGAGATGGGAAGAGGATATGAGACTCTGCAGGTTACGGAACGAGTATAGCATGAGTGGTTCATGTCTATCAATTTTTAGAGTTTCTGTAAGCACTAACATAACACTCATAGGCAGCTTGGCCAACCTAAGAGTGTGGGGTGAATTATTTTGATAAGAAACCAGCTTGGCATGGACTTCACCCCTGGGTCAGAATGCCAACCCAACCACCATGCTGTATGGTGGTATAAAGACAGAAAGGTTGAGTACAGTCTGGCAAAGTCAGGGCTGCAGCTGTTCACAGAGTTTCTTTTAGGACCTGGAAGAATAAAGAAAGTTCTTATGTTTTAAAAGTTCAGCTGGGTCCCCTTTTATAAGTTTGTATATGAGTTTCATAAGGGGGATAAAACCAGAAACCCAGAGATGGAAGTATTCCACCGGGCCAAGAAAGGAAAAATGTTGCTGCTTTGTGGTTGGCATGGGAATTTGAGAAATTACTCAAACATGATTGGGAGGATGGTTCCTAAGTGTTTGTGCAGAATAACACTCCAACATGTGACAGTTGGAAGGAAATTTGAACCTTGGGTGGAAACATGTGGTGGTCCCTTGTGTCTATGTGTTGTAAGGGTAGCAGTGTATCCACTTGGAGGATCCCTAGGACGAGCCGCAGAGAAGGAAATCATCTACATGTCATATGAGGTGGAAATCAGATGGGGGGAAGGAAAGCAAATCACAGGCAAAATCCTGGCCAAGACAGTGAGGGCTGTCTCTGAAACCTTTTAGGGAGACAGTCTAGATCAGCTGTAGGGACCAGCAAGTGTCAGGTCTGTCCAGGTAAAGGCAAAGACAGGATGTGAAGAGGGAGGTATTTTAACTTCCACTAGTGTTATAGATTGAGAACTGGTGGTCAGCTTAATGCCAGCTCAATTATATCAGCATGGCACTGAGTGGAGACGTTTAACCTGAGGAAATTTGCCAGCATAAATGGAGATGTGGAGAAGGATAAGGAAAAGCATTAAGGCTTTGAGGCATTAGTGTGTTGAGGCATTGTGAGTTCTCCTACGTGTTGCTGTTTGAGCCGTTAGCTTCTCCTGGAGAAGCTCAGGTCCTCACATCGAGTATTGCTTCCTGGCTCCAGAGGGGAAGATGTGTTTCATTTTGTCTCCAGGATGAACTCATCACACTGGCTTCCTGGCATGTACTCAACTGTGCTTGTTGTCGGAGGAGCTCAGGGCCTCTATGGCACTGAGGATGGCTGTGGTGCTTTTCAGGACAGCCCTGGTCTTGTTGTGAGTGTGACTTCTCGGCTTCAGCATAGAACCCTCAGCCTACCAGCACAGCTCCTTCACCCTGCTGGCATAGACTTCCTAGTTTCCACCGCTGACCTTTGGGCCTTCCCAGCACAGATCCATAAAAGAGACTGGCATGACTCCTTTTTGTGGGCTCTAGACCTCCAGTTGGACTCATGGGAGGCACTGTCATGAGCTCAGAGTCTTTCTCTGGGCTCATGTGGGACACTGCCAGGGGATTTAGGCCTTTGACTAAATATTCTATGTCTTTGGTGTTGTGAATAGATTTCCTGCATTTTCTTGTGTTAACTCTGGGTGACCATCATAAAAATAATATTATAAACTCCATGTCCTGATTCTAATTGTTCTGTATACAACCTCTGACTACAACTAGTGAGGGAGTGGTTTTCACTCTTGAAGTTCTTGGTCTCCCAAGATGGATGGCTCTTGGGTTTGTTGTTTCATTAATTCATCAGAGGTATTAATGAGGACCAATTGCTTTCACTGCCATAGCCTTTTAACACAAATTTTGTCCTACTTATTATTTAGCAGTTTTTCTTTTTTTTTTTTAAATAATTTTATTTAAAGACAAACAAAACAAAACAAAACAGAATAAAGGGTAGTGACAATACAGTATTCCAAGGAATAAAGGAAAAGAAAAACGACAAAAAAACCTAAGAAATTATTACTTGACAAATTACATACTGACTTCTTGGAAATAGTTGTTCAAATTACAAAGTTAAAACATATAAAGTAGACATTCAAACAGTGGGACTGTTAACAGCTCTGCTCCATGATCTGACAAAAACAGCAATATGGTCATCCATCTTACCCACTCAAATATACATGCAATTATATCAAAAGGGTAAAATTAAACATAACAAAACAG
Organism: Dolichotis patagonum; assembly: GCA_004027295.1. Taxonomy (NCBI): domain Eukaryota; kingdom Metazoa; phylum Chordata; class Mammalia; order Rodentia; family Caviidae; genus Dolichotis; species Dolichotis patagonum. The sequence goes on along the minus strand of PVJX010025197.1, from coordinate 1,047 downwards.
AGCAAAGTGGATCACAAGAAAGCAATGTAAAAGACAAAAATTTCAAAACTAGACAATCGAAGATATTCACTCTCTATCATATTGACTCTTGTTTTCTTCCAAATAGTTGTCCATATTGTCACATATAGGGAATTCACATGAAACAACCTAGTATGGAATTGATCTGAGCAGGACGAAGAGGGCATTGCAGGTCTTCAAGACCAGACATTAGGGAAGCCAAGAATGGCTGTCATAGTGTCTCTTATTCTCCTCAAAATAGCTGTCCATACCTTAATGTGTATTGAACTTAAACAAGGCAAAGCAAGCTAAGATCACTTTGAACAAAAAGTGATAGTTTGCTGGACTTCACATCATGACATTATAGAGTCAACACTGGGTATTGTAGTGTCTCTTTTTCTTCAAAGTAGTTGTTCATTTCAACATGTGTTATATAGTTGGTTCTCGTAAACTGTTTATAAGCTCTACACATGCATGAGTCTCTACATGTATATCTATCATTACTGTATTAGCAGGAAAAACAAAACAAAGCAAGATAAAACTAAACAATTCCTAGAAAAGCATGAGGCAGAAAAGTCACATAAAACCACAATACAGGGTGATCTAAAACAGTTACCATGGTGTCTCAGCAGTATATAACAACATTAATAAAAACGAAGCATTAGAAACATTATAAGACTTCAAAAGCAAGTAATAATCAAACCAGAGTGGGTATCTTAGTGAATCTTGTCATCTTCAGTGTAGTTGCCTATACTCTTAGACTTGATGCTATCCATCACAACAGATTTAAATAAAATCAGTCCATACAAAGTAACAATCTAACAACCCAGATTCAAATAAGATCAGTCATAATAAGACAGTATAAGTTATAAAGGGCTTCAGATTAAGTTGATAGGGAAACTAGGGATGATTACCATAATATGTCCTCTTATTTTTGGAATAGCTGACCATGTCCTCAAGTCTAGCGTAAGTAGTCAAACTGGAACAGCACGTAATCCATCCAAGCAGAGTGGTGAGAATAATGTAAATTTTAAATCTTGTTACCCCATT